>JADKYC010000091.1:0-147687 GCA_019843955.1 Xylaria sp. 218_066 | reverse complement strand
TAGGCTATCTCTTACCTGGAGACGTTCTCGAAACAGTCCTATCCCAACCCCCACGTGATACCCTCGTAGCAGACGACGAAACCAGATAATTGATACATAACTAGGCGGCAGTCGAATAAGATTAAATTAGACTAGCTGTACGAGATATCAAAGTAGAAGGATCCACGGCGCTGATGAAGTATAATCTAATTTACGCTGCTAATGACGACCTGGACTCAGTTAATACATGCGAAAATGTCAATTGTTTCGACCAAGTAGTATCATATCTTCACAGTTACTAGCGATAGCACTAGACTAGCAATTACGATCGGTAGCTGGCATGCCGCTAATGATTGCTACCGCCTACCTACGCCCATTCAACAACCGTACTGGATGCGATGGTGTCCACACTGGACAAAGTGTTGCCGCTGTACCTTGCTAAGATATCCCAAGTAAATTCTTCTATGTTGATTTTGCTCAGCAGCGGGCTTACCCAAGTTGCCAAAAACGATGTTGTTGTGAAAAGACAATCGCAACCTATAGAAAAAAAGGGGTAAAGCTTGTGTAATGTCTTACATAAACTTAGAAAAGTGAAGGGGGTTCGAGATATTACCGCTTTAGGGAATTTGCATAAACCCCTTTTGCCTAATTCGGGTATTCCATAGCGGAAAGCTCGCAGCATGCCTGAATGAAGCTATCGCTCGAGAGGCTGCCTTCAAATCGGCAGTTGAGAGAAATTAACGGATTAAGTATGGGGCTTAAGAGTTGGAAATAAACAGCTCTCACTGAACTATAAAGCTTTGTCTTATGGCGTATGAGAATCTGAATAAATGTGACAGAGCATTATAGTCAAATACACACTGACAAAGTCTCTTAACAGCTACCCAGCGACATCAAAATGGCTTTGGCTGTGCACACCGTTGATCCCACCATCATGAAGGATCTGGATATGAAGAAGACTAAGGCGGACATTTTTGTCGAGGAAGTCTCCATTATAACACCGCCAGGGAGCCCTCCAGCTGGTCGCAGAACCCCCGACAGCCCGATCCAGATCCCAGCTACACATGAGTCTTTCCTTAAGCCGTCTTGGTACCACAACATGGATCAGGTTATCCGCGAAGTTGATCAGTACTTTCTTGACTGTTGGAACTTCGGCTCAGAGAAAGAACGTAAAAAGTTCGTTCATGCTGGCTTCTCGAGAGTAACTTGTATGTATTTCCCTATGGCCAACGACGACCGGATCGCATGTGCCTGCAAGCTGTTGACTGTTCTTTTCCTGATTGATGGTAAGTGATTCCGCAATTTGTTGATATCGCATGCGAATTGACCGTTTTGGCGCAGATCTTCTTGAGGATATGTCCTTTGAGGACGGCGCAGCTTATAATAATGCTTTGATGCCTATTATGCGTGGCGAAAAACAGCCTAATAGAGACATCCCCGCTGAGGCCATCATGTACGATCTCTGGGAAGATATGAGAGCCTTGAATTGCGACCTGGCCAATGAGATTCTAGAGCCCACCTTTGTCTTCATGCGGGCTCAGACGGATCGAGAACGAAAAAGCATCAAGGGTTTCGGATCCTACTTGATATACCGAGAGCGTGATGTCGGCAAGGCTCTTCTATCGGCTCTCATGAGGTTCTCCATGAACCTAGATCTCACACCGGAGGAGCTACAGCTTGTCAAGCCTGTTGATGAAAACTGCTCCAAGCATATTTCTATAGTCAATGACATCTTCAGCTTCGAGAAAGAAGTTGCGAAGTCTTATACCGGGCATGAAGAGGGCTCCGTTCTCTGCTCTTCCGTTCAGGTTCTGGCCGAGGAGGCTAACTTGACGATCGAGGCGTCAAAGCGTGTTCTGTTCGCCATGGCTCGAGAATGGGAATTGACGCACCTCAAGCTCGCCAATGAAACTGGCAATGATGCGAGTTTGACTTCAGATAGAAGGGACGTCGTTCTAAGTTACATCAAAGGTTTGGAGTATCAGATGAGTGGCAATGAGCTATGGAGCGCCAACACTCTGAGATACATAGAGGTCGATGCTAGCTCCTAAACACGGCACGCTACTATAGCGTCGAGCCTAGCCGAAATTCTGTCATGATCTTTTGGTAATCAGGATATGAATCACACGTCAGTTAGTTATGTTTTCAATAGAACATCATACAGCACCGATTATTATTGTATTTTTCCGTCAAACCTAGAAAATTTGTGCACGTGGCATTAGGTAGATTTCCTAAAGCTAGTATATGGTTTCACTGAAGACACACATATCTGAGCGGACAACCACTTGATCACGCCAAATAGGTTGATACTTAATAACCCTCCAAAATTCTGTCAGTGATTAGCTAAGCAGAAGAATGAGAGCAGTTAACTATTCCGTTAATAATGTCAATGTCAGTAACTGTTTTACCATTTTGTAAATCTTTATTTGTGAATTTTTATCTTTTATGTTCTCGAACATATAAAATCAAAAGAACAAGTATACAGACTTCATTGACTGAGTTTGTATTGAAATAGTGCTAGCATTGTGTGATTTTTTTTTTTTTTCGTTAATAGGGCCTCTGAATTTCAAGTATTTTAAAGGGAGCTGCTAGAAGGAATTAGGCAACTTATCGACCTTCAACACCGAGCTGCGCATCCCTTCAATTTTCGTTGATTGCCCCATTTTTTTTTAGTTAATATATTTGCAGGGTTTCTTAACTGCTTTCAGAAAATAGCTATGGATAGTGACAGTGGCTAAATCCAAAGTGGTATGTATACCATGACCAAATAAAATGGGCTATTGTAGAAGTGTCTACCGACCGTGAATAAATGGCTTTCTTCATGCACAGTATGCTACATAGCTCATACGTACTTTCTCTCAGTAACTTGGACATACATATGAGGTTTATGCCACATCGTATGCATTCGCGAATCCCTGTGCCAGTCAAGACTCTTACTTAGCAGTTCAATGTCATACTTAAAGTGAAGCTTAGCTAGAGTCGTCTTCATTTCCATCCAAGCTAGGTTACGACCTAAACAACCGCGTGGGCCAAGCGAGAAGGGTTGGGAGGCATCGAGTATATCTTGCGAGTTTTCGCCCATCCATCTTTCTGGAATGAAGTCGAATGGCTTGTTGAAATTTACGTTGCAGTTGCTGGATCCAAGGGTAGCAGTAGAAACAGTCACCTATTCTGTCAGTGATGTCCAGATATACTTCACGCGAGGCAGAAACTCACCCCTTCAGGAATGAAATACCCATCTACGGTGTCACCTCCTTCTGGCACAACACGGGGCAATGCAAGCGGCAAGGGCGAGTAGACTCGCATACCTTCGCATATCACCGCGTTAAGGTATTTGAGATGCAGAGTGCTGTTGGCGTTAATTTGGTCAAAGCTCTCAAACTCCGAACGAATCTCCTGTTTGAGTTTGTGGTAGACGTCCGGAAACCGAAGAAGATAATATGTGATAGCGGATAAAACAGTCGCGGTTGTTTCGCTCCCAGCAGTCCTTATTACATGTACTCAGTAATATGAATCTAAATAAATAAGTATTTGACTCACACAAAATCGGAGGCGTGAGCAGCAATCTGAATATCGGATATGTTGTCATTTTTGCGGGTTTCCAGCATGCGAGTTAAGAAGTCCGGTCGATCACTCAAATTCTTGAGCCTCCTGCCATCTGCTATCAGAAGGTAATTGAATGTTTATTTTTCGAATGATACTCACTTCTCCACTAAGCTTATCGTGTGTGCCTCATGTTTTCGGGTATCGGCAATGAGCTTTTCGATGGTCCCAGGGATGAGCCATTGCAAAACTTTGCTGATGAGTGGGAATCTATTTGCGCAATCCGCCAATGCACCCTGTCTCAAGGCGCCCAGGACAAGTTGAATCCAAGGGTGGTATTTAGCGGACTTCAGGCCTCCAAAAGATTCGCCAAATGCAAGAGAGCCAATAATATCTAGGGTCAACAGGTTGAACCACATGACGATATCGATGCCCCCAGGTTCTAGCCCAAATTTGCCAATCTGATCAATAAAAAGATCCACCATTTCAATCACAAGACCTTCCTGCTCCCTAAGACTTCTGTCAGAAAACGCGTGACTTAGGTATTTCCTCATAATGCCATGCTGGGTTGGGTCACGCTCGCTAACGATTGAGTGTGCGGCGTTAGCAAAGCTGCCACCATCGTAGAAGGGACCCTTCACGAAGGTCTTGTGATTTGGCCGAAATCCATAGATGTCACGCCATGACTGTGCGGTATTGAAAGAAAGTTCATTTGGCGCGGTACGAACCACGGGTCCGTATTTTTCGTGTAGAGCCAAAGCGTCATATGGCTGTCGGCCACTAAAGAATATCCACGAATATAGAGCATTACTAAACGAGGCCCAGAAAGGCCCAGGGAATCGATACAGAGGATGCGAGACATGAGAGTACCCGATTCTGATTAGCCAAGCTATCAAAATGGCTCCGAGGACGGTGTATGGGTATTCTTTCAATGCCTTCAATAACGCCAGCTCGGCATTGGCATCGAACAGTAGCTTAGACATTGCTAAATCCAGTGATTGGAATGAAAATGAATGAGTTCCTTGTTCTCATCGAGTCAGTTGTATTTCTATCACCGTTAGTACCTAGCTCTGCTTGGGCTGAAGGCTGTCAATTTTGTGTCGGGGTATCTGTTTACGGGAATTTTCAAAGTACTTGATCCGGACAACCGAGCTAGGAAGGTTCTTGGCATCCTTGTTCCCAGCGCATTGTGGGTTACGCATCAAGCCATAGAACTACCAATTTAGGATTCAATTGATATAGTATTCTGCAGCAACAATTGAAAATTACCGGAAAAGTCTACTATAGTTAGTACGGGCATAATAGGGGGAATTCTTCCGTTGGATCACAACTCTTGTAGTTCCAGGTCACGAATGCGCAGTCCCTTCTCTGTAGAAGAAGTTGAAAGCTATCCGAACTCGGTTCCTGTAATTGAACAGTTATCATATATATATATATATAAATATATATATGAGTTCTCCTTTCGAGTTCGATAGCATTATGATTCTCCCCTTGCTTCCCCAGCTGAGTCTCTCGTCTACCCATGTCGCTGCCATACTAAGCCTTGCGACCGTTGCTATTGGTATCCTGTACATCGCACCTTTTGGAAAGCGGCAACGCCTCGCTCTTGGCATTCCAATCGTAGGAGGCTCTGATAAAGCATCTATTAAGATAAATCGCAAGCGATTTATTCATGATGGAAAGGCTATGCTTGCCGAAGGCTATGAGAAGGTCAGAAGCTTACGCTAGACGACACGAACTTGAATTCTAATGTCGAGATAGAATAAAGGGTCTATGTTCTACGTACCCAGCGTTCTAGGTGAACGATTAATGATTCCGCCCGAATATGTTGAGGAACTCAAGACAGCTCCCATTGATAAAGTGGATTTCGTTGCGACGTTCCAAGAAATGTTTGAAGGAAAATATACCACAATGGGTAGCCGCTCTACTCTTCACCCTCGAGTCGTAAAGGCACAGCTCAACCACCATATGAGTAGGTAATCTGGCTCAAGCTACAATTTAGAAACATATGCTCATTTTAGAACAGCCGATGTCATGCCTGGTGTTCAAGAAGAAATTCGCAGCGCGTTTGAGGAAGACTTCCCTGATTGCGATGACTGGACTCCTGTGCCTGTCGTTGACCGGCTCACGCAAATTGTCGCACGCGTGTCTTCACGTATGTTCGGAGGCACGACGCTTAGTGAGAATAAGGAATGGATCAAGGCTTCTATCGCATTTGCGCTTGATGGGTTCGTTGGTGCCCAGACGATCAAGAAATATCCTCACATTCTCCGTCCGATTATGCAATACACTATCCCTACTTTACGTCGAATTTCCAAGCACTATAACGCCGTCAAGCGAGCTGCAATTCCTATACTAGAGGAGCGCGACCGAACTGGTGAGAAGGCGCTAGACCTGCTTTCCTGGATGTCCGAGCAGGCTCAAGGCGATGAAAAGGATAAGGCATTCATCGCAGGGATCCTGCTCAAAGTCAGCTTTGCGGCCATCCACACGAGTGCAGCCGCTCCTTCCCAGCTAGTCTTCGACCTCTGTGCAATGCCTGAATACATTGAGCCTCTGCGAAAGGAGCTAGAAGCAGTCATGCATCCCGATGGCACCATCGACAAAAACGGATTTCACAGCATGGCTAAAATGGATAGTATTATGAAAGAAAGCCAGCGCTTTAATCCCCTGCTATTAATTACATTCGAACGTGTTGTGAACGCCGACTATAGACTCAAGGATGGTTTCGTCATTCCTGCAAACACTACAATCGGGGTTCCCACTCAGGCTATCACCATGGATCCAAATATCTACCCGAACCCTGAGATTTTCGATGGGTTCCGCTTCGAGAAAGAAAGAGCAAGGAAGCCAGAAAACGCTGGTCGGCAGCTATACGCAGCCAGCAATCACGATAGTATGGCATTTGGTTATGGTCGACATGCCTGCCCTGGGCGTTTCTTCGCATCGAATGAGATCAAGGCGGTCATGGGCCACTTGCTGCTGAATTACGACATGAAGTTTGCTGAGGGACAAACCCGCCCACAGAGTCTACTTTTTGAAACCCAAAACCTACCGGATCATGAAGCAACCGTTTTATTCAAAAGACGCAGACAGTAGGCTTCCTGATCGGTAATTTCATTAGCTATTTCTAGTTTCATTCAAATGTGATGCCTTCATCGGTAGTCATTCGAGGCTGATACATAAGCGTAAACCCCGCCTAGCTTATACAGATAGACTGCTATCTGTACGTTGGAAGATTTGAATATTAATTTTATCCTCGACACCGTTCAGATCCTTGCAGTATTATAAAGCATAGGTGGTAGAATTGGTAACGGCAAGGTTGTTTACTCAATGCTTATGACGCTTTGGTAGCTAACATGAGGTGCTAGAACTGTTTGTCATGCAGGCATTGAAACAGTAGATTAACCACCCGTTGGCACTATTATATTTTGTACAAGTGGTGGTACAGCCTCTATGTGTCTCGATAGAATTAATGATTGCCTAAAACGTATTTTAAATTCATTACCCAGTATGGAAAAATGTCTTTTACATCACTCCTTACTTGATTCTTCTCGCCGCCATGCTTCTATTAAGGGGAGGTTGGGGGATTGGGTCGAGTTCCCTGAACTATTTCTATCCTTAAAGGGAAACTTCGAGCTTCATCCGATATGGAAGCATATAATATGGCGGGAATAATGTCGATATAAAAGCGACATTGGAGACAAACCCATATTTCTCTCGAACACGTCGACCAAACACCCAGTAACCAACTCCTCTTCCGAGCCCCCTGCACCGCCAACCAATCATGACTTCGCTTTATCTCAAGGAAAGTGACATTCCCGACCTCTCTGGTAAGATCGCGGTCATTACAGGTTAGTGTGAATCCAACCTAAGCGCTCGAGATTGTCTCTAGATTGGGGGTGGAGAAACATCTGACATTGAATTACTAGGTGGATGTTCCGGTATTGGCCTTGCCGCCGGACGTATCATTGCAGCTCGCAACGCAACTGTCTATGCCCTAGACATCTCAGCACCGCACCCCGAGGACGGACCGAACCCACCCAATTGGCACTCACGCATTGTCGACGTTTCGGACTGGAACCGACTCGCCGCCGCCTTCAAAGACATTGGCAAGATCGATATAGCCATTGCAAACGCCGGCATTAGCGAAGACTTTGACTTTTTTACCAACATCGCATCTCCAGAAACTCCAGAGCCAAAGTATCGATGTATCGATGTGAACTTGAAAGCCGTTATCAACTTCGTGCATTTGGCGCTCTCGGCGTTTGAGAAGCAGGGATATGGCGGTAGCATCGTCTTGACCACTTCCGCAACAGGGTACTCACCAGAGCAGAGCCTTCCCGTGTATTCGGCTACCAAAACTGGAATACTGGGGCTCATTAGGTCCCTAAGACCAAGCCTACCTTACACCCATGGCGCCACAATCAATGGTGTAGCACCCGCCGCCACGATGACTCGGCTTCTGCCGAAGAGTTTGGCGGCCCCGATAATGGCTGCGGGTAGCCCAGTGTCTACTTCAGAACATGTTGGCCTCGCTGTTGCGTTCAGTGCTGTCGCCATAGAGGACCGGCAGGTAGATCGCTACGGCAAGGACCCTGAGGTAGTGAAGGAGCATTGGCCTGGACGATGGAATGGGCGAGTCATCCTAACTTTGGGTAATACATGGACCGAGATTGAAGGGCCATTGGCGGACAAAAGACCAGAGTGGCTAGGCGAGTACCAGTGCACAAGCACCCAGAACCAACAAATACTCACTGATACAAGGCCTCTGCCGAACTTTGACAAGAAAAAGTAGGTGTCAGCAACGGTATCATTATGATGGTATAGACAATTCAGCCAAATCTATTTGTACTATAACACCATTGGTATAACTCCTAGCTTGTATCTTGACCTTATTGTGTTATTGGTTTTTTGAGGTGGAAATTACAAGTCGTTGCCTCACATTTCTGGCACAAAAGCTGAGCATTTCGATAGTATCACGACAGCACGGAGATATTCCTCGGAGTTAGTGGACAGATGATGGCTTGAGAGCCGCTCATAATGATTGCAGTCATATGACTAAAGTCCTAGAATCTGAATATAAGCTATATCATATCGTTTTAGAAGATCTGCTAGATGTAAAGCTAAGGCTTGTCCAGGTGAAAAGAAAGGGCCTGGCTACCGGACTAGCCCGTGAATAACAAAGCCGGGCGGGTGTCAAAAAGCACTAGGCGAGCACGCCGTTTTAGTCAATAGGGAAGTGATAGGTAAAATCCATATTCGATCGCTTCTCGGCGGTGCTATTCGAAGAAGTTCGTATGAAGCTGCACTGTCTCGGCATCTCCTTTTTAGGATATATTGATACAGTACAGTTACGGGTCCAAAAAAACTGTATATCGATGTGCCCTAAATGAGCCTTTAACGTGTGTTTGATCAAATTTGTCGGAATAACATAACTCATCTCAATATGTCTGCTATTACGGTTGCTCCCAATGCGCGCTTACGCACGATCTCATATGAGAAGCTTCAACAGAATGATCCTGAGATTGATGCACAAGTATTTGCTGCAGGGGTTGAAGTGGGGTTCTTTTATCTCGACTTTATTGGTTATGACTCAGCTCGAGTTGTTAAGAAAGTCGATGAGCTCTTCAAAGCGTCGCGAGATACATACAACCTGCAACAAGACGAAAAGGACGCCTGGATCGCCGACAAAGACCACGGGGATGACTTGCCAGTTTGTGGCTATAAGAAGTCCGGTGTCAGTAACGGATCTGTCGAGGGCAAGCGAGATGGCTTCGAAGGGATAATGGTCTTTGAGCATGCACTCGAGATCGCAGCAAAGGAAACCGCACTCGCAGCACCCGAGCCCCTTGCGGTACGACGTCAGCTTCTATCAACCAGTATTCATGACCTTCACTCAGCCGGAATTGCTGTTCTCTCTAGTCTCAGCCGTGGCATGGGACTACCACAGGGCCAGCGTTTTGAGGACTCGCACCGTATCGGCGAGAAGACGACAACGGCGCTTGGCCTTTTGAAGTATCACAAGTATGAGCCCAATGGTGATGAGATTGGTCATATCGCCCACACAGACGCAGGGAGTTTATCGTTTGTGTTTTCTAACATCGGTGGTCTCCAAGTTCTCATGCCAGGAACTGAAGAGTGGTCTTTCATCCCCCCAAAGGTAGGCTGCGCTATCGTCAATATCGGAGACTCATTGCAATTCCTGTCACGGGGAGCACTACGTTCTAGTCTACACCGTGTTGTGCCACATGTGGACCAAGTGACGGAGGAGAAGCACACGGTGGTCTACCTTCTCCGACCTGAAAGCGACGCTGTTTTCAGGGACGCTCAGGGAAATGAATGGAGAAGCATCGAATGGTGCAACAAGAAATTCTCTGTTTTTCGAGCGGATCTTGCGGAACAAAAGCTTGGTAGCTTTTTGACTGGGCGAAACGGCTACACAGGCATGACAACTGCGGAGGCAATGCGTGAGCCCGGTTTGGTTGTGTAATATTGGAGCAAAGCAATACGGGACCGCCGATTCGTCGTCAATTCAGAACGAGAAATGCTGAGCATGGCTACGCATCAAGCATTCTCGTCAAGACAAGCGGGTGCGTGCACCTTTTCCAGGATGATGAAATTTAGTGTTGCACAAAATTCTGCGTTTAACCTTGGTTGCATGCCTAGAGTACTAGACAAATATGTTTTATTGAGTAAATGAGACAATTGATTTAATCGAATAGTGGGAAAGTGAAAGGCTAACCTTGACGATGTCGGAGAAGGCATAGAAAGGCTCCGCCGAGGGTACGAACTTCTATAATTCACAATTTACAATTTGTGCTATGATACATCTAGCAAGGGGAATAGGTGACTAGAAAGCACTGCCTGAGTAAGAAGGCCAGTAATAAATTCGCCTGAAGTCCGTTAGAAGAACAAACTGTACCAGGTACTCACCAAACTAAGAGGTTCACTCAGTTGGCCTTGTGTTGAGTTTTATCAGCCACCCCGGATCTGTCGTTTTCGTGATAGGCACCATTGAAAATCTATCCAAACGGGCAGATTTCGTTATTCAAGCTTGAGTACTGTGACAAGGCAGAGAAGAGGGGGTTATGGTGACCGCCTATTACAAGCCTTGATCAATCCGTGGCCTGTTATTGCATAGGAGATGGTAAAGCGGTAGCTGGGGTCACCGTTCTCGTTCCCCCAGATTATTGTGAATCATCACGAGTCACGGCAGAGCAGTCTACCTTAGCTACTTTGCCTTATACGCCTGTTCCCCTTGAATATATCCTTACTTACAAACAGATCCACGCATCCATCAACCACCAGTTCAGGCTACCATCGATCCACGTTACGAATCTACACGGTTCCAGCCCGTTCAATAATCCTAGCTGTAGAACTTGCGTGGGCTTCTGATCTCCTGGCACTGTCATTTCTACCAATTGTCGAGCCACCATCGACTGGCACTGGCGACAGCACTCCAATAAGGTCATCACCTGGCTGGATTTGCTCCTCTTGCGTTGATTCGGACTCCAGGGTCACGCTTACAGGTGATTCAACTCTTCCCGAACTGCCCAGTTGCACTTCTGTAGTCTCTCGCGATAGTGCCATTAGCGTATCGATATGAGCCCTTGAAAGGACCGGATGGCTCTTATCATGCACGTCCAGCGACCCTAGTTTCTCCCCAAACTTTGTAATAGGAACCGAGCCCGTAGTATTCGACCAGTTGCCATAGCCCAATTCCTCATGCGCTAGTCGCTGCAACTGCATTGTACTATTGGATACCCACTCTAACTGCTTGTAGTGAGCGCCATCATTGCGACGCTGTAGCCAGTTGGTCAGGGGCTCGATAACAAGCTCAAGAACAATTATGAGCCCCCCAATAGTAAGTATGATGACTGTTCCGAGCACGCTGAATGATGTATACTTGCCAGTCTTTTTCACTTTCTGGTAATTCTGTCAATAAAGGAAATGCAATGGCCGGGGTCGGGTAGGAAAACATACTTGACTGCGACACAAAAAGTGCTCTTCCGTTGAATTTGGCCTTAAAAGCCAAGGATCAAGTCGTGAGTCAATGGGGCCAGCAGCCACATCCACAAAGAGCCTCTGAAGAGTAGCCAATGACGCATAAAACCAATTCTGAACCTCCTTCTGCCACTGATCATTGGGGAGCGGTCCTTGCACTGTAGATTGTAACCCAAAACGAGCTGTCAAGGACGCGATGCCTATTTGACGAACGATTGTCCTAATATCCGCACCAGTAAGGACGTAGGAGTTGTAAGACCATGCCATGTATTGCTGCATTTTCTTATCGTCAGGCCACAGCGACTGCACTGAAGCCGAGTGGTCATACCCGTCACCCAGGGGCTCACAAATCGGCTGGCCCTCTGAATTGGGCCTACAGAATTGCTCTTGATTGGCACAGGCTATAACCGTAGCTGGCTCGTCGGCATGGAAGAATTTCTTAGTACCTTTCTGAACGGAACCGCTGTATGTGCCAGTTGGTTTGTGGGCGGAGAACCATGGATCATCGATCATTTGCGAGTATATAATGTTATTGGCCGACAAGAAGAAAAGAGCAATTTCTGCATCACTACGGTTTAGTTCTTTAATGGGTCGGAACTCGGAAAAAGAGCGCGCCTCTTCGCTGATAGTAAACGCTTGAAGTGTTCTGTTTGTCTAGTCAGCTGTATATCTCGAATACATGCATCTAGAGTAATCACACACCCGAGGCTGTAGTCCTCTTGAGCCTGACCCCATGTTCCTCTGTGCTCGGTAAACGGAACTATTGGCTGCTCGTATGAAAAGTCACCGTGCCCTGGCTGAACCCCTACTAATTCACCGTAGAAATATTTCATGACAGGCTTAGTCGGATCTGACACTTCGTCAAGTTTTGTATATCCTTTCGTGAGGATCGGAGCACAATGCGAAACTTGCCGAAAAAGGAATCGGTTCTCTGGCGGCGTATTGATGCCCAGGTCATTGATGCTGTCTATGTATCCCGTGTCTAGCAGAAGGTTTGTGTCGTTCTCTTTGCAGATGCTGTCCTGGAAAGGACAAGAAGCGTTTGGAGTAACTTTAACAGGTAGTCGCTCTTTCACAAAGTTATTGCACATAGTAGTGCTTGATATGTTCGAGTAGCATCTCACTGCGTATTCCTGGCTTGCAACAATTCTTTCAGTGAGATAGGGCGAGAAAGTAGTTGAGACGGCGTCGATGTCTGGATTAAGCCAAAGATACGGCACTCCACAATTCGCGCCGGTCAGGATCACTTCATCGCCAGGCACTGCCGTAACCTGTGAGGAGAAGATACCTGCGACGGCGAATAAGAGGAAGCTAGCCAGGGATATTGCCAACATGGACGTGGTTCGGCGATGGAGCCGTGGCGCCGTTTTCCTCCACGCCCACAACATGCGCGCTAGTTGCTCAAAACCTTGCAGCCCGGTTGTGGAGTTGCGTAATATGGCCTGTCGCTGATGATAGACACCATCTTGTGGGTCGGCAGAGGACAAGCAGTAGTGGAGAGTAAAACATATTAGTCTCCAGAACCTCGTCCCGGCAAACGATACGTATAGCGCAAGGAATGCAACAAGCAGTGCCCCGTTCCTATCGGTTACTGTGAGAGTTGACCCGAGAATGCAACCCCGTGACCAGTTTGTCCATATGCCTTGATAGACATCATTGTCGTTGATGGCAACTCCGACCGTGCTCATGGCCGCAATTCAAGTAATAGAAGATTTGCAAGGGTCCTGAGGAATGCTGTTATTGCATGGAGAGGCGAGTAAAGTTTGGGCTTTTAAATATGCCTTCTCGAGTATGTTGTCTACCCCTTAAGCCATCAACACATGTTGAATGATAGCCCCCATCCTCAGCTATGAAGATCTCAGGCATATTGCTGTAGCATTGGTAACGACCCATCGTTCTTGTGATATGAGGCTATGTGATATTGAAGTCCTAAAATTAGTCTTGATTCACGAGCCTCACGAGCGATGGTATAGAGGGATGTATCTTGGACTGTTCTAATTGGCTGGATCTTCATTGAAACCAGGTCAATTTTGGCCCTTGCATGCTAGAGTAACGCTCGCAATCTAATGTTACAGTTACTCCTCTTATTTAATTGAGGACCGTGCATGTAGATCTCCACAAAGGCAGGTTAGAGTGACCGTCCCAAAATCTCCAACATGCAAGGTATATTTATAGAAAGTCATTTCCTAGTCTCCAATCGTATGTTTAATTGATCACGCTAGATCCAACAACCTGAGTATTAGTGAAGGAGACATTTGAAAGAGATTATTATAGCTAGCGATAACTGAATTATCCAAGCTTGTATAGAGGATTAGCAAAGCTTTACTGGCATCGATGCTCTCGCCAAGAAGCCAAGGTGGGCGTGCTTCATAAAGGGTAACCCCAAAGTCCCACTACATGGATGCAGTCACAACTAACTATGTAGTAATGCAGGCACCTAAGCGACTATATTGTAATACGATATACCTAAGTAGCTTACCTCCAAAATACAGGATCCAATGTACTTACATTCATCACTGGCTGCCTGTACTGTTTACGGCAAGGAACTGAGATTACGCCCGCAAAAATACTAGATCAAAAGTAGGCATTAGGAGAAAGAGTAAGCTAATCGCCCATATGGTGAGACCTTTTTTTCCTAAGCCATGCTGAATCTTTGGTGGCACTGACTAGCTAGCTGTGGGAAGATAAGTTTAACCTATGGGGGCTGTCGTCATTCTTAGACATTTCACCCTCGACGCTCCCTTTGTTAGTTCGCGTATCAGTATTCACAGTTGTTCTTCTGGCTTTTTAGCAATAGCTTTTGATATCTAATCTTGAGTTGTCTGTGCCACTTCATTTATATAATAAAGAGAGGATGGCTTCTTAAGGGATTGAACCTTTCTCTTGCTCGATCCATGCTGGTATGTGAGGCTCTCTCTTCCTATCAGAGCACTGCTCTCACAAAACTATAGAGCTTGTTACAGAATTTTCGTAGCCGTGCATCCCCTATATGTCAAAATTGATGTTCGCCCTGTGATGCCTGAGTATAGTTTATAAATGAGAACCGCAACGCATCAGCCCCGATATCGAGAATACTTTGAGGAAGGCCTTATTCTCATACTTTTCGGCATTCTCTGTCTCGCTTTGTGCTGGCTTCCCTTGTAGTAGCTTTTAATTCAGACCGTTCAGACTGATGCCATCAATTATTTCAACCGGATCAATAACATTGCCAAGTGATTTTGACATTTTTTTGACCCTCGCTGCCGCGAATGAGGCCATGGTAGTAGGCATCAGTAAAGGTTACCTTGCCAATTAATTTCAGGAAAAATACAGACCTGGCTATTGAATAGGAGGTATGCAGTATATGGTTTTCCCTTTAAGAAACACGCTAGAAAGTTCCTTGAAAATACGGTGACACTCTTGTCCCTGATATAAAAAGCCGACCCTATTATAGGGCGGAAACTAAGAGAAACGATTCAGATCGACCGAGTGGTAGGCAGGAACTCAATATTGTGTTTTTGATCCCAGCCCTCGAAAATTTCTAGCCAACTGAGTGGTCACAGGATATATGTCCCGGATGGAGGGTGCCGCGGAGTTAGCTTAATAAACCCAAATCAGAATCTAGTTCGAGCCGGCGATCGCTCTAGGCAACCACATACGGCTGCTCCGCACAGCTGAATGAATGATATCAGTTAACTTTTTCCGTTTTCTAACGCGATATGACTTCTTTTCTATATTTTCTATGAAGACCTTGGCTATTTGAATAAAGCTTTCAAACATGGATAAGCTTCAGTCTAAGATGTATATTCCCAACAGCCGGACATGACGACCTGGAAGATTGAGCGCTGCACAGTCGACGATGCCGCCACCTTAGCGCGCAACAATATGAGTGCTTTCTGGGAAGACCCGTCGTGGAACCTGATCTGGCCCAAGGGGACCACGCGGGAGTTCCTCATCGAGCAGAGCGCAAAGCGCTAGGCGAACAATCTGCTACGTAATCGAGAACAGACGCGCCACTTAAAAGCCATAGATCCTGACACCGGAAAGATCGTCGGATATGCCCGCTGGGTACTCCCAACCGAGTATACCATAACAAGTGGTGGCGGGTTCCAGTGGCAGGAGGGACAGGTCCCAGATGTTTCCGACGACGAGAAACTGAGGTTCGAAGAGCTGGCGCTCTCGGCGCAGTGGAGTGGGAGAAATGAAGTTCGCGGGATGGATGACAAGAACTACGTCGTGATGACCCGGATCCTGGCCGAGAGGCCATATATCAGTACGTCATTCATCGGAATAGTGAATGCCTTGTGCATGTCTAACCCGCGTTACAGAGCTCGATTACCTGGCTGTTCATCCCGAAAACAAAGGCAAAGGCATAGGTACGGCCCTCGTAGCGGATGGGATCAGACAATCTGAACGCATGGGGCTTCCTATCTTGGCAATGGCATACAAGGCCGGTTTAGGAATTTACACGCGATTAGGATTTCGGGAAGTCGATCGGGTTATTCAGGATAACGCGCTATGGGGTGGCATCGGTGAATATGGGGCTTACTTCATGATATACGGCCCTTAGAGGTGCTGTGAGCGGCGGTATAAAATCTCACTAGATATACCGTACACCCAGCCGTATTTTCCCTGAAGTTGTTGCGCCGCTGATACTAATGGTTGATGCGATGTGAGTAGATTCTGGGATTTCTTAAAGAGGCGAGTAATATTTGCGAACCATTTTTTCTATTGATATTGGGTATCTCTTGCTTACATAAATATGAACTCGTATAACATCTACGATACGATTATTGGGCCGCAATCAGCAAGGCTTCGTTCAGTTAGCCCGTGCGGAAATAATGAATTCCGTCTCCTCGTATCTCAATTTCATATGGAAGTTTCCACATGCCCAGTATTTCGAGATGAGCCGTTCGGGTCCTACATACAGAGCTGCCCTCTGAGTATAGGCACGAGTGACAGTATGTTTGCAGACTAGGTCTATCATAGACGCAAAAAACTCGAACTAGTACCGTTAGTGAAGCTTATGAACTACGTCGTCCATATGGCTCGAATGGGAAGCAAAACGCGACAATCGCCATGGCGGCGTAGAGGGCCGCTGTGATATATAGGGGTACGGTAGTGTTGGTATCGGCAAATGTAGCAATAACTGCTGACAGTATCCCCATGATACGGTTAAAGGCAACAGCGATGCCATTTCCGGTAGCACGGTGGGCAGTGGGGAGAACCTCGGGGGTGTAGGCATATAAGCAGCCGTAGTAGATGTTGACACAAAAGGCGATGACGCAGCTAAAACCGGTGTTCTCGTCCGTGGTACCGACCGCCGTGTAACCGAAGAAGAATACCATAGTGGCCAAGGCACCGATGACCATGGTATATTTTCGGCCGAGAAACTTGACATTGCATAGATACCCCGCAAGAATGGGGCCGAAGATACCCGAGATATTGGCAAGTGTATAGTTGCGCCAGACAAGAAAGGGGTCTATTGGGCCGCTGACACCACGAACTTTCAGGTACGTACTACCGATTGGATTAGCGTTAGGATACAAGATACTCGGATGCTGGTAAACTTACGATAGAAACACGTAGAAAAGCGGATAGCTGATTCCTAGTTAGCTTGGTGGTTTATTCTCGATGCTTCGCAGGACTCACGCAAGACCAATCAGTGTCCACGACAGCCAGATCAGGGTTGTAGATAGACCAATCTTTTTAGTAGCAAAAAGACCGGCAACGTGGATTTTAAACTCAGTAAGAGAGAGTCGAGAGTCGCTGTGGGTTCCCTGAATTCGGCCGCATGCCTCGAGCTGCTCAAGAGTGAGCGAACATGGCCGGTTGTGTCTCTTAGCTAGATTCTGGAGGTTCTGGACGAGTCCGGCGTCATCACCTTCGGTTAGTTGATATTTAGGCGTTTCCTTAAGACGAACGATGGTGATTCGCAGGATCGACAACACGAGTACCAGAGCACCGGCCGTGAAATAAACGTAGCGCCAACCCATATTTGAGGATCTTGGGCATTTGTCTCCATCCAGATCGCAATTCCACCTCTTGGGAACTGTGATCCATTCAGAACTTGAGCTTCTTGATATCGACTTTGAGGAAACTCACCTAGAAAACCCCAGCAAATAAAGCCAGTAATTGCTTGACCGAAACCCCACCAGCACGCCATCAGCGTTAACACCCACTGCTTATTGCTCGGTAGGTACTCGAGAAAAACAGTGGTATCTAAAATCAGATTTCCACCTCCACCGAATCCGACTAGAGCCACGAAGAAACCGAGAGATGGCCAGCTTGGCGCCGCGCCAGCGACGATGGCGGCGGCAGAGCAGATGAACAGGGAGATGTTGAAGGCCCATCGACGGCCAATGATATCGGCACCAAAGCCCCAAAAAACCGCGCCTACGAGCAATCCGGTATACGATGCGATATTCTGACCATTTGCATATCCGACAGATCCAAACTCTTTAAAAGCGGGCGCAGCAATATTGCTTTGTATCAGTGTGATCATGGAGTCCACGGCGTAACTAGTAGGCGAAGAGGTATTATTAACGATAGTTCGGGGTGCCTAGTCGGGGTCAAATCCATATCTCACCCGAACCCATTAAGCACAAACAGCTTCCAGTGATAATTTGTCCAACCAATCTCGTCGATAGCCTTTATTCTCATTAGCAAGTGGGCGCGAAAACATGTTACTACACCTTAGAGCTGAATTTCGTATCCGCTTACATTGTTTACAAGATGCATTTTTGCGTTGAGCGCCGGATCCAGATCCTGCGTTGCCAGGATATCCTCCCCCTTGTGAACAGAGCTATCGGAAGCATGTTGCGACTTCGCCTCGTCGGTAGTCTCCATCTGCGTCTGGCCGAAACGGCCGCGATCTCGGGGGTACGTGCGGGTGGCCATCTTTCCGCTCAGTTTGGGCAAGAAAATAGCAGTCAGGGATGGTAACGAGTGTTTTGCATATAGATAGATATCTTTGATTGACCAGAATAGAATAAATGTCGAGGTATTCGATTGGATCTATTGTGTTGCTCTTTGTTGGGGGGTGTGGCTGAAAGAAATAAGCTCTCCAGCCTACAAAGGCGCAAATTCTATGTTGGTGAACACACACACTCTCTCGGGAAGGCACAACCTGGTAGGTAAGGGAGTAAAAACAGGAAAGCGCAAGAGAGGAGGCCGACGTGAAACTGCATTTTTTTTGCTCGCGCCACAATGAGATTCTTCTGATTTATCTATTCCTCTATCCTCTGCCTAGGTCTCCATCCCAAGTGACCGACGATGACCGCATAGTGCTGTGGATTCTTGGCAGCGAGGCTAATGGCTGTTCGTGCAACGCATTCACGCCGTCTGATTCGACAATTGCAATCCGAGACCAGAGATCGGCTGCGGCGAGTGAGATTAGCTCGGCGTGGTCATGGATGGTCATGAGATGCCTTGCCGAGATAAGAAGGTCGCCGAGGTCAATAGAGTTTATCGCAGGATCCTGGATTCACTCTGGCAAGTCGCTAACAGCGTTCTCTATACCTCTATAGAGGTCCTGCGTGGTACAACGCATCCAGTGATAGGCTGAGCAGCATCGTCCTCAAGCCAACCCCACGCTATCGTCTAGACTAGCCGTGTTAGGCAAGGAGCCCCCGACCGCCGTCCATTCAGACGCTGGGTATTTCTCCAGGCCATTGTCGAACCTGGATTAGTATTTATGATGCGACGTTCCTAAGCCTCAGGGTCCAGGAATTGAAAATCGTCACCGCATAAGGTCAAGTAAGTTCATATTCCGTAAAATTTGTCATTACTCCTTACTTGCATCTTCATACGGTTTGTTTAAAACTCAGCCTCAATAGTGTAAGTAAATGGTCCACGTGTTGAGACTTTAGGATGTACAATGGCTGGTTAGAACTCATAAATCGTGACCAATCAGCTTCGAGCCCTCCGCCACGTTTAGGGATGCCCCTGGTACCTAGTGGGATCTCGGCAGGCATCGGCTTCGTGCCGCCCAACCGAATACCTAACTTAGAAATCTACTGTAGGTACCCGGAATTCTGCCCGGAAGTCTATATTGCCTATGTTTCGATGTTCTCTCTAACCTCTCTAACACTTAGTTCCTGAACGTCTTCCGCATTGTTGCGACAAGCTTATTATGGTTGTAGACTCTACGACTACCAAAAACGCCTTGCGACTTATAGAACAGATTTAGATCTTCTTGCAGGCCACCTCTTCCATCTTGCGGTGCTTAATACCAGGCAATACGATAGGCCTATAACTGAAATATACTGGAACGCGCACTATCTTTCAAACATTTATAATGATGCTAGCCGATCGTTAATAGGACCTGGGTAAGAGACACGGTTCTGTAAGACTCTTCAAGAGAACTCCGACCATGGCGCCATTAGGCGAGTGGTAGGAAACTAAGTTGGTTTCAGCCGATTCATGTATAGCGACGGGTTCGCAGACACCCTTCAATTATGATCAATAGGGCGGATACTAGGCCAACCGCAACAGAGCGTTCTACGCGCTATACGAGAACAAGGTCGGCAATATTATTTGCCTTGCTGGAGATTCTCACGCCTTCTGGGGGTCTAAAATCGTTTGGTCTGACGGCTGCCCATACAATCCAGTTACCGGCGACGGTTCTATGGGCGTTGAGTTTGCAGGTAGTGCTGTGAGCTCTCCATCGCCGGCTGGGCAGAACGTAACTCTCCCAGTCGCCCGGCTCGGATCCGAATCATTCGTCGCTGCCAATCCCGAGCTCCAGTGCCAGTGCCAAGATTTCTAATACAGAGGCTACTACGGATTGTCCATCGGCCACGAGAAGATCAAGGCGTCTTATCTCCGTATTCCTACGAATGCGGTCTGTTGTGGGGCCGAGATTACTGTAGCAAATATCACGGTCCTGGCGGGAGCTAACAAACTTTACCGGGAGAACGGCGCCGCAGCGCTGGGAGGTGTAGCCGAAGTCGACGGTCTCACAGGTGGGAAGATGATTCGGAAAAACTCGATGCATGACACCGGGACTGAGAAATAGAGCTCTTATGGTAGTAGTTAAGCAACTCAAAAAATATCAATGGAAACTAATAAGATCTAGCTAGTACAGTCCTGGTAGCTCCATACAAATTTCACGAACAGGGTAGCATCATATGCAATCTTTTCAGATCAAATACATGAGATTAAAAGCGGGATAAAATTTAGATACTTTCCGAGGTATTATAGTTACTTCTCAGATCCAGCTAAGTAGCTTAGTAAACTGCGCTCTCTGATTCATTTCCCCTGAAGCCCGAATATTATTGTAATATCCGCAGCGTCTCTTTGTTCTTGTCTGACGACTCCGCGACACAGTAGATTGACGCAAACAGCAGGGGAAAGATTGCCTATAGTAGACAATAGTACCTACTTAACAAAGGACTCTAGCTGAATTAAAGATATTATCTGATCTGAAACAAGACAATACGCTTCTTATGCCATACAATCAACAGCTCGTGCTACATGCCGTCCCCGTGAAGATGGCTCGACGAGTCATAGATCAGATCAAGTTATTATTTAGCAGCGAGCCACGGCACGTGTTTGAAAAAGTAGCAGGTCAAGGCGGATCAGGCGTCGCGCTATGCTTCCAGGACAAGGAGGCAGAACCTGCCGGGTTTTCTCGCTTCATCATCAAGACTGCAGTATTGGGTAACGACGTAGCGATCACTAACGAAATACGATGGTTAGAAGTGCGATATCTATCTTCACAGTCAGATGGGATTATACTGACGATGGCGCAGAGATTACAATGGGCAGAACACATAGTCACGCCGATAAAACTCAATCCAGATCCGTTAGCGATATCATTCGAGAAGCCGTACTTGATCATTGAATATCTAGAAAATGGAACACTCAACAGCCTTTTGGTCAAACGTAGGGTTGCTGGGTTGGGGCGACTTCCGAATCGTGTCCTCTGGGCTGTCTTCTTATGCCGTAAGTCGTCCCAGTTTAATCGACAGCCAATGCGAATAAACTGCATTTGTCACTACAGCTAACCATTCGTGCAGTTGCCAGGGCATGCGTGGCAATGGCCAATCCGCCTTCCCCAATACTAGATCCCCGAACCCCGAAGGACAAAAGACGCGAGACGCTGCCTGTAGACGCCAATACCCAAGCTCCTCATTATTTAATCCACAGTGATATGAACCTTGGCAACTGTACGTGACTGCGTCATTTGTCATCTTCTAGGGAGTACACTATTGAGATTAACATGTTCACCAAGTGATGTTCGGCGATGGGACAGAGCGGATCGTGCCGTCGGAGCAACCGCCCAACACCGAGCATCACCTAGCACCTATTCTCAAACTTATTGACTTTGGCGATGCAAACGAGGTTACCGCTCCAGAGGAAGAACCTCGAATAAGAGTATACGACCGGAGCTTAAATCTGGCCATTAGAATGGAGAACGACGCAAGGAAGCTACGGGATATTGGCAAGCCCGCCGAGTAAGTGGCCTATCCTCTTAGTTGATGGCAATGTTCTTAAGCTAGCACATTCTATACTAACTCATGTGTATAGTGATGGGCGCGACAAATTCCGTAACGTTGCTACTGACATGAATATTCTCGAAATTGGAGTCGTATGTAATTATTGTTTCCTCCCGTCTTATGAATCATTACCCGGCATGAAATATCCAGGTTTTGTCCCCTTTCCTACGTAGTGTTTACTTTGTTATTCTAACATAATACTGGTACTCCAATTAATAGGTCATGGGTCGCCTCGTCACAAACGACCTTACGAACCCCCGAGCCGGAGTATTGCGGGAGCTCATGCTTGAGCTCCGCGATAATATGGCCGAAAGGGCAAATGTAAACCTTGATAACGACTTATTTTGGCTAGTGGCACGCTGTCTAGCGTGCGACCCATTTCTCCGGCCACGACTATCACATCTATTGGACCTCTTGGAGTTTTACACCGCAAACAAAACATACAGGAACGCTGCTGAGGAATCGGACTTGCGCATCAGACAAATGATACAAAGATACATATTCGATGCCGATAGGGGAGGGGCGGCAGATAGTGCTATTGTCCTCAGCGAAGATTCGGTAGCGGCTGATGTCCCAAGACAGAACCTAGGAAATGATGTTTCGGAGGTGAGCATAGAAGGTGATATAAATCATCCCATACCACTTAGCTCAGGTTCATCGAGAGACGGTTCGATGGGGAGCGTGGGACTCTCTATAGCGAATCCCATAGTAATTAGCTCCGGAACTCCGTCGCCTCAAAACCCGCCATCTCAAGGAGGCTCGCCGCCTCCAGGCTCGGCTAATAATCCTATTATAATCGAAGTGAGTCCTTCTGGCTTCTCAGCATTTCCTCTAATTCTACTACTTCGGACATTTCAACCATGCTGGAAACTTGTAGTGATGTCTAAGTATATTAAGATATGACTAACTCCAGTATGCACAATTTAGTAATACCTACATAAGCGTCATGCAATGTAGAGGGCACGTACTCAGCAAAACGAAGAAGACTGAATCCGTCAATGTTTTAGTTGACGCTGTTGCTCTGGTACTAGAGAAGAGATGGCTTCATCTCATGTTCTAATTGCTTCACGTCTCTCAACGACTACTTTCCCCCATTATATTTCGAAGAGAAGAACCCGTACTAAGGCTGGGCAGGGATCCAAGTTTGGAGCAAATGCCCAAAATACATGTTATTAATGCGACTCTATGGCTTGTTCATTGATCCTTCGTCTCACCTTGTACCACGATATGTCAGCTATTGTTACTTATGTGCATGGCCGAAATGGAATCGGCAAGCTCCAGTTCTGGAAAGACCGATATCACCGGTCCGGCATAGTGCCAGTCCAGGTCTGTGGAATCCCAACCCATCCTAACTACCCGCTAGCTAATGCACGACACCCAGTGAAGCTTAGCGGGGGACAAAAGCGCTTGATAGGGCAGAAATGCGACCACAATTTCCCCCTGGAGGATTATACCGACCCCGCCATCGGGACCCCTCGTCCACTTGAAGCCCCTCCAAAGACGGTGCACAATATCAAATGCTGATTGCTGACTACGGCTCCTTCTAATAATATCACCAACCCACCCGCTTCTCCAGGACAAGCTTTTCTCTGCCTTTCTTTCTTCATATAGCGAAGCGATTGCCGTTGAGAAATAAACTTGGAAGGAACGGGAGAGAGGAAAAGAGCAAGAAAACGAGGGAAACGCAAACAGACACAGACACAGACACAGACACTATGGCCGACATCCACCGAGCGAGCACGACGGCGCCCGTCAACATCGCCGTCGTCAAGTACTGGGGTAAGCGGGATGCGAAGCTGAACCTGCCGACCAACTCGTCGCTCTCCGTGACACTATCTCAAGCCGACCTACGCACCCTGACCACCGCCACCTGCTCGAGCTCCTACACGGGCGAGGACAGTCTAACCCTCAACGGTGCCCCCTCCGATATCTCAGGCGCCCGAACCCAGGCCTGCCTACGCGAGCTACGGGCTCTGCGTGCCGCCCTCGAGGAGAAGGATTCGTCTCTACCCAAGCTCTCGTCTATGCCCTTACGCATTGTCTCTGAGAACAACTTCCCCACCGCCGCCGGTTTGGCCTCATCTGCCGCTGGCTTCGCTGCCCTCGTCCGCGCCATCGCCGACCTCTACCAGCTGCCCAACTCGCCCACCGAGCTCTCTCTGATCGCGCGCCAGGGCAGCGGCTCAGCCTGCCGCAGTCTATTCGGCGGGTACGTGGCGTGGCAGATGGGATCGCAGGCCGACGGGCTAGACTCCAAGGCCGTGCAGGTAGCTCCCGCATCACACTGGCCCGAGATGAGGGCGCTGGTTCTCGTCGCCTCGGCAGCCAAGAAGGGCGTCAGCTCGACGTCGGGCATGCAGCAGACAGTGGCGACGTCGGACCTATTCAAGGAGCGCATCACGCACGTCGTGCCCAAGCACATGACTCTCATGGAGGAGGCCATCGCCGCGCGCGACTTCGCCAAGTTCGCCGAGGTGACCATGAAGGACTCCAACTCGTTCCACTCGACCTGCGCAGACACCTACCCGCCCATCTACTACATGAACGACGTGTCGCGGGCCGCCGTCCGCGCCGTCGAGGCCATCAACGCCGCTGCTGGCAAGACCATTGCCGCGTACACGTTCGACGCCGGCCCGAACTGCGTCGTGTACTACCTCGAGCAGGACACGGCTGCTGTTGTGGGGACTTTCTACAGCCTACTCCCGAGCACCGAGGGATGGAAAGACCAGGCCAAGTCGTACGCTTCGGGCGCTGTGCAACTTGAGGAGGCTGTGGCTTCGCTGGTCAAGGGCGGTGTTAGCAGGATCATACAGACGGGCGTCGGTGAGGGTCCCGTCAAGACGGAGCAGCATTTGGCGTAGGATTTGACGCGGGAATGAATCATTTGAGCGAGTACATAGAAATTTCGCGCTATTTATTATACCTACTTGGAAAAAGAAGTGTGTTCATGCCATAACCTCCCAGCTATGCATCATGTCATGTATTTCTTTGTTGACACCGTCATGGT
Organism: Xylaria sp. 218_066; assembly: GCA_019843955.1. NCBI lineage: Eukaryota > Fungi > Ascomycota > Sordariomycetes > Xylariales > Xylariaceae > Xylaria > Xylaria sp. 218_066. Next base: position 122,670 of record JADKYC010000091.1, on the reverse strand, counting down.
ACTTTGTTGTAGTGAGTTAGCATAGCCCAGGTCGTCAGTTTACATGTAAGGCTACTAAGAGGCTTAGTAAGATAAGCAGTCGATTGGTTGGTTGGTAGTAGATTACAACAGTGATGCTAGGGACATTGTGAATTTCTTTGTATTGGAAGAGAAGCCTACAGAAGGCAAGGGTGGCTAGTTGCTACAAGGCTGTATCCTTCCGGGCCGCTTCAGGGATCGCTTGCTTGTATCAGATTGCCATTGTCGGTACTACCCGCATCCCCTTTATTTACCTTGAACCTTGACTCTTTGTTGGGCATTTGCGCCCCCCCTTGCTGGACAAGTGTTTGGTAGCTGACATTGGGCACCGTGTAGCTAAGAATGGATTCGTGTTTATACAAATGCTTGAGGGGCGTTAGACCCCTGTTTCTTCAGGTCCGCCTACGTAAACATATTGTTAACGATAATACGTGTTCTCTAATATCCTACAGGTGCTCCCTTAGGTATTACTTATCCCTACGATGGCCGATCTGCCTACGCAAGAATGTCGTCCAAAATAAGATGGGCGTAGTCACACTGACCTAAAACTCTTACTCAGTTGTATTTGCTTGTGAAACAGTGACGTGGCAGTCATGAGTGGTCTCTCTCATGGATATGATATCAATACAGGCATATCTCTAGGTATCGAGAATCTATCGGGCTTCATTTTGATTAAGCTCAACTAAGTCAAGTCAGTCCGGAAGAGCTTGGTTCTATTCCTGGTGACTCCAAGCAGTTAGGAGCTAATACTCCGCGCCACTTATATAAGTCATATAACGACAGTAAATAGCGCTCAGACATAAGCGTTTGCGTGGCATGAGTTTGAACAGTCTGGTCTGATGCAAGGGAAGGCGGTATGCCACCATTCGGTTGCAACAGGAGTCATAGTTAGGACACAAGTAAGCACGAATTCATCCAAGCAGAACTTTCGCGGCGTTGATTTCGGGGGCCATAAATTAACGTACGACAATAAGTGTTCATATACTACTATGAACCCAGTTGTTGCAGAATATAGGTTGAAGCAAGGGGTGGTAATATAATATAATTCTGTAGCCTCAGAGTAGGTAACAAACAAAAAGGAGCAAACAGAACAGGGGGGATAACAAATCAATAAAGCGCGCGTAATCAGAGTGAGGGACGACTAATGAGAAAAATTCACCGGCCAGTTAACAAGATATATGACGGTGCGCAGATATATTATGTGCTAGTGCACACACAAGTTCTCTTCCTGTGGTGTTCTCTTCAATCCTCTTCAAGTGCTAATAGTGAAGCTTTTCATCGTTTCATTTCTCTCCAATTCCTCTACGAACCACTCATAACTAGACATCCAACTCACCATGCTTCGACTTATTGATGTGAATCAACTACTGGGCCACTTGAAAATCGATTTCCATTACGCTACAAGTGGCGCAGCCCCGAAGTATGCAGTCGCTTGTTGGGTGAAAGGCAATCCAGTCAAGGACATCCTTTGGGCTCGCGAAGAGGATGAAATCACCTACGAAACGTGTAATCAGTTCGAATATCAAGACCTCCGCCCCGGTCAGCAACTAGCTTTCGGAAAATTGTTGGAAGCCGGTAAAATTGCGAAAGGATTAGGCTGTGATTACATCTGGGTCGACCACTGCTGTATCGACCAGTCCGATCCTGAAGACATGACCAGGAGCATCAACCTCAGATGCCAATGGTATGCGGAAGCCGAAACATGTCTGGTTTATCTCCCTGACAGCCAGGCGAATCCTAATCTGCACGAAAGGCTACACGTCAACGGATACCATACACCCTGCAAATGGTTATTTCAGAGCTGGAGCGTGCCAGTAATCCTGGAGAGCAAACAACTGAAATTTTATGGCAAGAATTGGCTTCCAATTGGTACATATCGAAAACAGCGTTCATTAGGTCGGCGTCCCATAAGTGGGTTGAAAGAGAAGATTCAAAAAATCACTTCGATAGCCCCCGAGGCACTGTTCAAGCTCATTTCGCTATCTGAATACTCAGTCGCAACGAAACTTTCGTGGGCCGAAGGACCAGCGGACTCCGAGCGGGAAGAAGATTTAGTATATTCTCTTGTGGGAATTTTCGGAGTCCACATCGCCCCCAATTATGGGGAAGGAGGGAGAGCCGCATTCTACCGTCTCGCGGCAGAAATTATGCGATCAACATCTGATATGAGTATACTTGCCTGGGAAGACTCGGAAACTTACCAAGGAGATCTATGTTGTGGAGCCCTACCAAGCTCGCCGATCTGGTACTTATACTATACAGATGTTCCACCTATGCCGTCTAGATACCCGTTACTTATGACTCAGTATGGGGTTCAGGTCACGGCTCTCCTGTATCCAGTTGGGATACGATATTTCATGTGCCTCGAAGATCAAGACCAAAATGGGATGGCCAGAGGAATTTATCTTCGACGGATAGACTATTCCATCTATCAGAGAGAAGAGCCACGGCTATCCCGCGTTAAAGTCTCGGAGTTACCGTCGCCCGGTATGTCGACATTCTACATCACATTGTCTGATGAACCGCATCCTCCTATACAACTACAATATGAGGATTTTCCGGCCTTTGAGAGATGAGTTCCTATTTATTTTCGATTCGACAATAGGATTGGAGGCTAGAGACCATCGATGGGCATGGTTAGGCCGCTGGGCGTTTCACTAAAGTACACGGAAGGTCAACGTGGATTTGTACGAACATAGCTAGATTGCTGAGATTTATGGGTTTGACGACTAATTTGATACACTGGTATCACTAAATTGAGATTCGATCGTTAGTTACTGATTCAAGATTCTGCTTGATTATTGGCTTGTTTGTGACCCAGCAGCCCGGCTCGAGGTGAACGTTAGATTATATTCCTGGGCCTAGAGTGACAAAAGAATCACGATAGAAATACACTTCCTTCAATACATGGATTGCAATTGAAAGTTCGACTTGACTTTGTGTCAATCGAAAAATCGTGAGGGAATGTATGATGCTTCAAAATGGCTGCTCTGTGAGACGTTGAATTTCTCTAGAAAAGTGTGACGACACTATGCCTAGCGAATTGCGTTGGGTTTCATGCCAACCTATATATATAAGGATGATTAAAATTATGTTAATGGCCAGGATTGGCCCGTGAGAGCTGTTCAAACTTCTTCGCGCAGCGACAATGGTCTTCATCCAACCCCATTATTACTTCATCAATAACTCCTTAGCAATCTAACGTTTAACCAACGCCAAAAACAATAACCCCTAAAATTCTCATAAAAGCCATAATTAAGTTAAATAGAAGAATCCTTTTTCATCGTAAACATCACATCATCAGGTTTACCCGGGGTGACGCGAGCCAACACCGACCAGGCACTGTGATGTCGCGCCATAGTGGGTTCTGTCGCGGGGATCTGGGGCCTGTATATACTCGCGGAGCATGAACGGGGTCGTTTTTCCAGAGATATATTCCTTCCTGATGCTCCCATGAGGTCTCTGATACCGTTATGGCACCTTTTGAGGTGGCTGAGCTCGTTATTTTGCTCGCACAGTGTGTATTATGACGTCGCCAATGATGCTGGTGATGATGTGCATCTTCGCTTCATGAATATATTATAGAGAGCCGCAAATGCGCTGATGATGGCGTCTACTGCGGCAATAGATTCATATGACAGGTGGCAGCACCACATGTTGTGATACTCGTGTCGCCATCTTGGTAGGTCGGGTTACAGAAAGCCGCTCTAGGGCAAGCCTCCCTTCGTGTCCCTCGGACGTGACCGCAACTGTAGTGCATAGTATAGATGACACACATCTTCAAAGTCGCGTTAGATAATTCAAAGTTGTGAGAAAATGATCGTGGGGCTTACATTGATCTGTATGAAGTGCCACGGCGACGTGTAAGGTTGCGTATTTGAACTTAGATGAAAACGTTAACCATCAAAATAGTCAGGAGCGTATAGACACTCTGCGTCTTCTTCCCTTCTTAAATAAACAGAATATTCCAGAGATCGGTATCTCAAGAGTTAGTACCCGTTGCCTATTGGTGCTTGGCTGCGAAGATCTAGGCGTATCATGAGGCCTGTAGACGCCATGACTATAGACTAAACTAACTTCCTCCGAATGTATCCAATCGGGATCATCCCTACAATCTCGGATGGGTTCTGGGTGTGATCGTTCCCGCTCCCCGATGCATTACTGGCGTTGCTAGTACCATTCGAGCATTCTCGCCATTGGCACTGATGTGAGTATGCGGCGTTGTTGGTGTTGGTGGGGTTATTGTTGATAGTGTTGGTCTTTGGAGCAGCGATCATCTCCTTCAAGACTAGCGCAGGGGCTATTCACGTAGAACTGCGAACCCATACGGTCTTCAAAACTCGACGTCCCACAGGTTAAGGCAAGGTATTGGGGATCAGAGATGCATCAACCAACAGTCCATTTGCATCTAACTACCTCGACTACCTAGTCTAGAGCTATTCCGTCTCATTGCTATCCAAACCCCGCTCCCCAACAGTTGCTAAGTATTTCAACACTGTAAGCACTTGCGCCTACAGCTTCCGAACTCCACATCTCTTACATTAGTTATTACCCCGGGGGCCCTCTCCCTCTCCTAATTCTGAATTGAGGACCCCTCTTGCCCCTTACTTTGAGAGAATAAGGTATCTCCATTACTTCGGCAGGGGTCTAAGCTATGAATTAAATACTAGCGTTCAAAAACATATGTAGGCTAGATGTTCAGTCAGAGCAGGGCATATCTTAGGGCTGGCATCTTTTAGACTAGACCCGTAAGTTCTTGGCAGAACCCATAGAGCCCAAAGATGCCAAGACGCTGATCACCTTAACCCCGATGCAGAGCTCCCGATGGACTATAGTCTATTATAGATCAATATCATTGTGAAACTAACAACCACCGTTTGCGAATTATTCCCATTATGCCAATAAGTATTAGCTGTTTCTATTATTCTGTAGAAAACATTGAAATCAAGTATCCCACTGCGATCCTATTGAAAGATGAGTTCCCAAGTCTCGTGAGTGTGACATAAAGCAGTTTATCTAACAACTTTAGGTGGTGAGTGTATGGAGTAAAAGAACACGAACTTCGCTTTGGATCGGGTGTTGAGCACCTGTTGCCTAACTACTAGATCTAGGTGGTTTATTTGCGGCTGAGAAGGCGGGGCAATTTGTCACATTTAAGGGATCGATTTATCAGGTGGTTGTTTAATGTATCCCTTGACTCTGCACGAAAGTCATGCGTCCAAACTTTTACTATAGCCCACGATCTTGAGCAGAAATGGACTATATAGGACTCAATATGTACATTACTAAGGACTTTCAGCAGGGGTCAAGTCGAATTAGCAAATTTAACGCTGTGGCGCACGCTAAGCCCCTGCAGTCTGCTGAGACCAAGCTGATACATAACATCAAGCCGAGAATCCTCCGTGTTACCACACTGGTGTTTATTAAAAGAATGAAACGAAGCCGGTTGCCACGTTGTCGACCCGAGTGATTGCGCAACAGCACGGGGTTTTCCGTGTTTCGACCCGAATCCGCATTTTCGGAACAAGGAGTTTAGACTGATTTATTTCACTATTCCTTCTCTCTTAATCTCACATACCACAACTATATTCCCAACCTAGTATATAAATATGCGGAGGTGACGAGACTCCAAACAAGGGGTCACGCAGGAAGGGGGGGGGCACAGCCTCCAGCCTCAAAAGCATAGCTCATCCTCTCCAGGATCTGTGAACATATCATACATCAAAGCCCTTGAGAAAGCTTTCATCATGTCCTATGACCGTGACTATTTTATTAATAGTCCAAGTGATGAATGGTACACTACTATAAGACAGACAGAAACTATGAGTGAGCTTATAGCTCTATAAGGGGTCTAGGAGACGCCGGTGACCAGAACTTAGTTCAGCATCCCAGCTATGTTCTCCCAAATTCTGACACCCCTTTGAGGCACCATGCTTCTACCTTTAGTCCCTCTTTTTCTGCCTATAGTATGGGCTGTGGGTTTACACCCTCTTCAAGGCTCGCAAGATGATTGTTATACAGCGATGCAGTTTGTGGAAGAGAGCTCGTCGGGTTTTATTGACGGCAAAGCAGCGCTTAACTGCCTTTTGTCTTTACCGTTCGACGCTAAGCGAACCACTACTTTTCTCACAGAGGTTAAGAAGTATTTTCAATTCCAGTCTACATTAGAAGTCCTCAAAAATCCCCCTGAAACCTATCTTTCACCTGCTGTCGACATTTTAGCCGGTCTAGATAGGATTAGCAACACTACCTACAAGAACCAGTACGAGTTAGATCTCGACGTCGAAAACTTGATAAGGTCGGCAAATGATGGTCATTTCTTCATTACCCCTTGCTCACTTGCACCCTTCGCCTTTCAGCGGGAAGAAATTGGTCTTGTTTCTGTCTCGGAGGATGGACGAAAGGCGCCCGAAATCTACGTAGGGGCTGATTTGCAGGCTCTTGCGTCAGGAAACACTACTGTCTCTCCGGTTACAACTATCAATGGTCAAGATGTGATGAAATATCTAGAGAGAGTTGCCGATTTGCAGGGAAACCAGGACCCGGACGCGCGATGGAACACGCTTTTTGTCTCAGCTGCGGCAGTAGCTAGTGTTGGTTCGAATGAATTATCGCTCTGGGGCACCTTCACGTCAGATCGCGGGATCTGGCCGGGTACCGACACAACGACGCTTAAGTTTAAGAATGGCTCAACAGTCAACCTTGCTACGGTGGCTAAATACAATAAATTTCCTACTGTGTCATCGGCTACAGCTCTTTTCAGCACCGTGTGCATTCAAGACACCCCCGGCAATTCACGACGAGGAACGCCTACCAAGCGCGATGGCAATATAGAAGTAAGCCCTACTGCAACGGCTGGTCCCTTAGGGTTTCCTATGCCGATTATCCGCGACCCATACAATCAGATCAGTGGATACTCGCTCGACGACGAGACTGCAGTTGTGTTCATACCTACCTTTGCGGGTGGTCCGAGCTTTCCTGCTAATCAAGATCTCGTTTTCGCCGAAACGGCTACGCGAATCGTGAACACAGCCGTTTCGAATGGACGCACTAAACTTATTATCGATCTTACTAGGAACCCAGGTGGTAACATTGCCCGAGCTTTTGACCTGTTTAAGCTCTTCTTCCCTTCCAAGTTGCCTTACTCAGCCACTCGATTCCGCCGTCACGACGGCTCAGATCTGCTCGCTCTGGCCAACCAGAACGTGTCAGCTATAAGAGCTGGAACCTCTCCCTTTAAGTATCAAGGGTTCGTAAATCCGACCCAAGATGCGGGATTTGCGTCGGTCGAGGACTTCCTGAAAGGAGAGGTTCAGCTTGGCGTCAACGTCACTTCGCTTTACGCTAACTTCAACTACACTCTTTTGTCTATTCTTAACGCTAACGACGGTCCAATCCGGGGGTTCGGCGGCATTCCCATCAACGAAACTCAACCCTACGCACCAGAAGACATTCTCATTGTCACCGATGGGTTCTGTTCTTCGACATGCACTACGTTCGTCAATCTAATGACCCATGTCGGCGGTGTTCGTGCGTTAACATTTGGCGGCCGGCCACGCTTGGAGCCAATGCAAGTCATGGGAGGGGTCCGGGGCGCCCAAGCGTATGAATTCTCCGATCTTGACAACGACATAGCGGTTGCGGCATCACTTGTAAACGGCGATCCGTCACTGCTCACGAAGGCTCAAGTCACGCTTGCCAATGACGTCTTGCCGATCGGCCTCCAAAACCTCTCGCTGGTCATCTACGGCGGGGGTTTTAACCTCCGAAACGCGTATCAGGAGGGCGCCGACCACTTGCCTCTACAATTTGACTACCAGGCTTCCGACTGCCGATTATTTTATACCGCTGAGAACGTCGCGAACCCTGCGAGCACTTGGTCAGATGCCAGGGATGCGATTTGGGGAGACGCTGGTTGCGTCACTAACTCTACTGGTGGTAAGGGGTCCCTGGAGTATCGCAGTAAGAATATGAATAACGGCAGCGGCAATAGTAATGGTACCGATAGCGGCGGAAGCAGCAGCAGCAACGGTGGCGATAGTGCTAAGGATGACGGGAACAGCGGAGCCGGAAGTTTGCAGCTTGGAGTCAATTTACTTGGTGCCTGTGTGCTTGCAAACGCTTTTATGCTCATTATGTAATATACATAGATACTTTTCTTGTTGGTTGATTTTTAAGGATTTAGAAGAAGTAACGACTTTGATATCTAATGATCTCAGCGACATTTGACTATTTTTACGCGATCTAGCAAAGCCCAATGTAGAGTTGCAAATGCTTTCTATATGCAGTTCTCTAATACAATTTTCTTCTAAGCTCGCAATGAAACTAATCAAGTTTTCCAAGGTTAGACCAATATCATTGCTCAGGCAAATCTGGTGAACTAAAACATTAGAAATCAGATATCATGACATCAGCTTTAGGCAAGGAATACAGAAGGGGCAATCTCAATATGAGACCTTTTTATGCGTGCTTCCTTCCCTCTCAATTGTAGAGTTAAAGCATGTGGCAGTCAATAAAGGCAGGATAGGATACGCGGCGAGAAATGAGATTTCAAAACCACCATGCAAGCAGTTAAACACCTAGCCATCTCCACTATAATATTTGAATTCCCTTTATTTAAAAAGAAAATCACTATTGCTTAAATGGCTACTTTCTTGGCATTAATGATCCCGGTTGTGCTTGTTATAGCCACCGATTACACTGCCCTGACACTAAAAAATGGTTACCAGGGAGATTACGATCGCGAAAGAGAGAATATCCTCGAAGATTTGTGGGAAACGAGACTAGAATCACAATTTTTGGATCGTGAAGTAGGCAACATACTCGAAGTAATCACGGAACGAATTACGGAATATAAACTCGAGGTCCTGAGGCTAAAGCGAGAACAAGAAGAGCTTTTAAGTGAGGCTTGGAGTATTCCGTATCACTAAGCAAGCAAGTCTAAGTCCAGCACAGCTTCATTGATAAGGCTCTAACAGAAGAGAGGAGGAAGCAGTTACTGACTCGGTATTTTCTAGCGCGTTCGGTCTACAACATAGCCAAGTAATGTATCCGGAGTCTACAATGCCTACCACCCAAAACGCCTTCACACTTGGACATACTTCTCTTAATTGCGGACACTTCTCTTACGGTTTATATGTTGATGATGGCTTGGTGGATTTTCCGGAACCTTCATAAATTGGAACAGCCCAAAGACCAGATATTTAACCCCGCGGAAAATATTGGAATATCGATGAAGAATCAACACATTAATCAGTATGTCATACCCTAGTACATATCTATGCGTAGAGGCTCTGCAGGTACGAAAAGTGTTACTAACTGATATTTTCGTAGCTGCGTCAATCCCTAACACGATCGACGAGAACGGCCCAAGTGTCAGGGCCTCTTCATGAAGCTTGGTCACCGAAATCAGCTCTGGATGCCGGAATGTTCAGTTACTTGACGTTATGCTCAAAGGTCAGTTTATCTTGCAAATGATTAATTTTCATCGTCACCATCTACTACAACCAATCGGCTTCTATCCTTATCAAAGTACAATTTCTTCATCGTCACGACCTATTCAATTGGTACTTAAGACATCACGTTCCAGACTGATACAGACTCCGAGAACGATGGTGCCATCATGCATATCCAGACCACAAATCCTCTTCTGACATTCGTGTTTTTTAGGATGGGTTTCACACACGCTCTCAGCTCGCAACATTCAATTATAATGTCAGCGCACACCATGTGTTTTATTCTTCCCTATTCTTCTATACCATGTTATTTTCTTGGGAATTCTGAAGCGAGCTATATTATTAGTGGCCCTAGCATTTGTTCATCAAACTACATACTCATGCGATGACGAGTAGGTGTTGGCGAACTATTTTGCTATGGTTGCTTTACAATTGTTAGCGTCCTTAGTAGAGAGAGCGGGACGAGCCCTTTCAATCGTAGCAAAGAAGAAGATTCGGAAATCGGTCAATAGCTAGAACAGCGTTGCTACTATTATAAAGAGGAACCTAACAATGCTTCACCTACGTGACTGGTTAGTACTGATTCCCGAGATCCATCCATTACTCATCACTGCGTCAAATTCAAGATTGAAGATGAAGGAAATCGCGAGAATCCTAGCAGAGGATTTTGCACAACCAATGATTGATTCGGGCGCGGCCATCTTACCCGGGAGGAAACCCCTACTCCTCCCCTAAACAGACGCCAATTAAAACTCCAAAGCGGTAAAGTCGGTCCCCACCACGAAACCCGCACCGCGCAACTCGCGATCTACACTACACTAAAGCAACGACTAACCTAATCAGAAATACGGTCAAAAAAGTTGACCAGCTTGGCCAGCCATGCTCCACGACATCATAGACCAGATATTCCTCGACCACCGCCGACACGACGACGCTTCTCCTCCTGCTCCTCCCCATACCCATTCGAGCACCACCATGTCCGCCGATGCCCAACAGCCGGCGACCTGCCCCGTAGACCACAAGAGCAGGGAGGCCTGGCTCGAGAAGGAGAAGGCGAAGGCGACATCATCCGACACAGCGCTCCCGCCGTCGCATCCGCCCGTCGATACGAGGACGAAGGGTGCAGACAGCTGCCCTGTCGACCATGGCGCGCGCGAAGTGTGGATGCAACAGGCCCGCGCAGCATCAGAAGCGACAACAAATACGCCTCTAAACCCTTCCGCCTCGTCAAGCTCTTCCTCATGGAGCTCCTACCTCCCCCGCATCCCATTCCTCTCCTCCACAGACACTTCGTCGCGGCCCTCTCCATCACATTCCATATCGCCCGGCCCTTCACAATCACTCGGCATAGATCGCGAGGTCTCCACGATCCCACGAACATCCAGCTTCCCGCCGGGAAGCAGCGGCGACCACGCCCCACCACAGCCGGCGAACAACGAGCAGGAGACGGGGGCAGATAAGAGCACAGGCAACTGGATCTACCCGTCAGAGCGCATGTTCTTCGAGGCGATGAAGCGGAAAGGCCACGATCCGCAGGCAGCCGACATGCGGACTGTGGTGCCGATCCACAACGCCGTCAACGAGCGCGCGTGGGCCGAGATCAAGGCGTGGGAGGGGCCGTGGATACAAGGGAACAGGTGATTCTCTCTCTCTAACAGAACACGACACTCTCGCGCACCGAAATTAACGATTTGCAGCTGCGACGGACCGCGCCTACACTCCTTCTCCGGCCTGAGCACGCAGATGTCGCCCAAGGCGCGCCTCAACACCTTCCTGGGATACCAGGCGCCCTTCGACCGACACGACTGGGTCGTCGACCGCTGCGGCAAGGAGATCGAGTACGTCATCGACTTCTACGCGGGTCGGAACGCGAGCAACGGCGCCGACGGGAAGCTGTCCTTCTACCTCGACGTGCGCCCCAAGCTGAACTCGTGGGAGGGCGTCAAGATGCGAGCTTTCCGTGCTGCTGGGCTTGCGTAGACAGACCGTTTTCTTGGGTATCTCATCCGGACTTGGTAGGACCTAACCGTTGAGAAATGGGAAAGGGGGGTATTATCATTGGTGAGTGGGATTGTAAATACGCTGTATAACTAATGTATCACATGGCACGAGAGCATCTCAGGGACAGGACATGTACGCCGCAAATAGAAAGGTGGGAAAGGCGAGGCGTTTAGGTATTATCATGAAGGCATAGCTCCTTCGCTGCATCATGGTATGCAGGCGGCATCTCTACTGTACAAATCTCATAGCACTACTGTTGCGGTGTTGTTTGCTCTCCCATGCTGCACCTGATCTTACACTTTTTTTTTTATTCTTCTTCTCATCCTACCACGATCCGCACAGCAGGGCCCGTCTCCATGGCTCCAGTCTCGAGATCCCACCCCGCGCTCGCGATGGCTTTCCAGAATTCTTCGTTGACGACCAATCGCGGACCGTCCAGGGCACAAAGCCACGCCTCGATGGCACTAACAGTCGTGGCGCCTTCCTTTAGGTATATCTTCTGGCCTTTCCTTCCCGTCACGATGACGTACTGGTTATGCCGGAACGTTTGCAGATCGGCAGTGGTGATCTCCCCTATTGCCGGTGGCTTGCGCGCATAGTCGATGTTGGGCGCTTTCCAATGGAGGATGCGCTCCTTGGCAGCGACCTGCTCAGGCCGGAGCACGTGGCCGCCGCGCAGGAACTCGGTATAGAGCAGGGTGGCGCGTTGCTTGTTTAGCGTGCGCATCTGCACGGAGCGGACGGCTTGGTAGTTGGTCCACAGATGGAGGCCGACGAGCGTTACAGTCCACAGCCAGACGGCGAGCCGACCCTGGACAAAACGCACGAAGACGCTGCCTGCAAGCATCCCGAGCAGGCTGATGACGGTCTCCTGGCTGCCATCTTTGGCATTGAGTTCGGCGAGGTTGCCGGACCGCGCGAAGTGCGCGCTGAGACTCGCCTTTGCTGACGTGCCCGAGACGCCGCATAGAGCGCGCAGCACCCCTGACATGCAGAGTGCGAGGACCTTGGCAGGGCCCGGGAGTGCAGGGGACAGAACATCGAGGAACATAGCCGAGTCGTTGAAGATGTCGGCGAGGAACCGGTAATACTTGCACTCCGGCTCGATGGCTTGGCCAAGTCTGTGCGCGAACAGGATCGTGGCTAGACGGCCCGTAGACTCCTGCAGCACAGTCAACAGCACGGCGCCCGTGGCGGAGGATGCCGCATCTCCCACGCCGAAGCCCTGCAGTACCGCCCGCGAGGATAGCAATCCGGCTATGGTGCTAGAAAAGGCCTGGAGAGAGTCCTGTATCGGGGCTTGATGCGTTAGTAAATTAGCGTGTTGGCATTAAGGTTATTGCACCCATTTTGACCGCCCTTGTATTTAACATGCCACTATACAACCAATGAGGCAAAGAGAGAATAGCTGTAAGAGCAGGAGTCGTAGAGTAATGAACTCACGTAGATCTGGTAAGGCGTGTAGTCACGAGTCACGGTATGCGGATAGCCTGCAGGCAAAAAGACGTCGAGTAGTTCGCGGGCATAGCTGCGGCGTTTGACCTTGGGCTTGTTGGCGTCATCGTAAATGCAAAGCACGCCCGACTCATCAGAGGCACTGAGGAGTTTCGGTAGCGCTGCCATCTCATCAATTAGTTTCGCGCATCAGACGAAATAGGGCGAAAGAAGAGCTGTGTTTAAGTGGCGATCATATATGTAGGGTAGCAGTGTGGATAGTAATAGTTAGTTGTTCTAGGTCGGGCAAGAGTAAGTGAGCTTGGAGCTTGGTTGCAAGGGGTCTTGGTATTGAGAGTGAAGATGCTGCTGATTGCTGATCATTCACCCCACGATGACCCCGCTGTACGGTCCGTGGTAGCTACCCCGGGCAGTGACTAACTACATGGAGGGGTCCTCCCGTACAGGTGCAAGTACTTAACCTAGTAGCTATCCGTGACCACTTGGCAAAATCCCTTTGTACGGTGAGTACAGGGCAGAATAAATACAACATGATTATCTGCACTTTCTGTAATGCTTATGTTGTTCTGTAGCCTCTTCAAGAACAAATTCCCCGAGTATATCTGGAAACCGCTCCAGACATCCGTCCGTCTCTCAGTGAAGGGATACAATGCAGACGAAGTGAAGGAACTTAATGTACCTCGGAGGACTCTCTAAATTCGAAGTTGCGCGGATTATAACACTACAACCACTGACACGACAGTTTACGACATGTTGGCAGTGGGGGTGCCACCACGACCACGACGGTTGAGAACGTAGCCCAGACACACCATGGCGATACCAAAGATGAATCCGATGTACTCGAAGACGTAGTCGGCCTGGGCAGTCTGGCAGCGGCCTGTGGTGAGGTCATTGCCGTCAGAGTCAACTGAATTACATAGCGATCCCTGTTCAGTATGAATACAGCCACCGTTGATGATCTTGTTGTAATATCGGTTGTACTGGGATTCTTCGTCCATCGCGGTACAGCTTGATACGCTCTGCAAGGCCACGGTGAGGGACTGGACGTATATTAGTAAAAACATGATATCGATATAGGTACGGGCTGCATTTGTATCAGGCCTCGAGAACAGGATGTAAGAGATAAACTTACAACAGCGCCTGCGAGGTGGAGGAACGACACAATCGTGTCAAGGCCCATCAAGACCTTCCCGTCGATGTGGTCGAGCCAGAGCGCCGCCATGCCGAAGACCGAGGCAAAGAATCCAGCAGCTCCCGCGAAGGTGCCGAAACCAGTCTGGGGAGGAACCTGACCGATCACCTGATGCTTGGCCAAGGTGACCGAGAGACCGAGAACGACTGCGGCAATGAGGAGCTACGATTAACGAGGATCAGCATACCTACTCTCAGACCGTCGATATGAACTGAAGATGATAACAAAGCTTACGAGAATGACACGCAAGGCAATACCAATGATTGACAGCATTTCGGCAAGTTGTTGCAGTCTCGTTGGTACATGTGAAGAGGAATGCGATGTGCGATAAAACAAGATAAATAAATTCTTGTATCTTGAATTCGGCGTCGGAGAAAGTAAAATGACATCAGTAAAGACAGAATAGCAAGTTACATTAGATAGGCAGGTAGGTGCCTTCCGTGAGGCGGGAAGATACCGGTGTGATACATCTATGCGTTTCGGCGTAACCTGCCAGTTGTCAATTGTCATGTAAGTCTAACTTAAGTCAACCATGCCAACTAGTCGCATTGCTTATACCGTAATTAATACTCTTACCTCACTACGAGGAGCTTGTGACCATGCCCCTTTAGTTATAACTACTTACCTTAGTGATACCGATGAGTTGAGGTAGGGGGAACCGAAAACCTCATCTTGTACTGCATTCTATGCAAAATATTGAGGCATGCCATGGGTTCTGCAAGATACTATTATAGGTCTATTATGATTTTGTCCGCTCGTGTTGTGTAAATACACACGCCCACGTGCGACACATATCAAGTGACGTATGCCTTCTGCATCCACCATAGAATCTATACGAGCCAATTAATAAAAAGGTATATGAGATTAATGCGGTTCCGTGTGTTTAAATCCTTTCGGATTCGCTTTTGAATTGACGTGCTCTGTAGTTTTATACCCTGGGACGATGACATGGAAAGCCCCCGTCAAGCAGACTTGTCCAGCATCCAAATCTACGGCTATCCTCGAAACTAACAGTGTCATATGCCCGATTCAGGGGGTCTCATGCAAGAAACTCTGTAATTACTATTGAGTTCGTGTTAAATGATTTTCTTAAGAATTTGGCAACACACGACCTGATTTGACGGACTTATTAGCCTTGGGTCGAATCGCATTTTAGTTATTATCACGGTACGTTCGTTCTTATCCTCGCCATTTAAAAACTATATCAAGCTCTGGGTAGAAAACGAGCTCATCTTCAAGTCCATAGTCAGATATAGGTATGTTGGTTTTGTGGAACCCCCATCATCTTAGCCAATTCACAATAGCAAAGTTAGCCCAAATAGAATGTAACCCAGCAAATATTATCTTAGTTGATAATTATCTAGCTTCGTTGAAGATGTAGGTAGGTATGCGTACTGGTCGTTGAATGCATAATGACGTATGATTACTGAATACCGTTTGAAGTGGGTTGGAATCGGATTGCCGATGTTTTCCGAACAGGGTTGCCTAAGTCATCTTGCTACTTGGCATTTGACCTCCTACGTTTATAGAAATATTCCCTCTATACTTTCTTTAAACTGTATAAAGCAACCATGTCTGTTAACCAATACACTATTGATCCAAATTGGCGACCTAAAGCCATCATCTTCGACCTTCTCACTGCACTTATGAACTCTTGGGATCTCTGGAACGCTTCCACACCATCGGGCACGTCGGCTGAGGGGAGACGTTGGCGCGATCGTTACCTCGAAATTACTTTTGGCGCAGGTGCATACGTTCCCTATGAAGATCTAGTGAAGCAGGCGGCACAAGATATCGATCTGCCACCATCAGCGCCAGAGGCGTTATTGCGCGAATGGGAACATCTGCCGGTGTGGCCTGATGCCGGGGGTATACTCCAGTTGCTGAGGAAGCAGGGGTATAAACTGGCGATAGTGACGAACTGCTCCCATCATCTTGGACACCTTGCCGCCCGCGGGGTTGAGAAGTCCGCCAGCGAAGGAAGTGAAGAAAAGTTCACTTTCGATGCCGTCATCACAGCTGAAGAGAGCGGGTTTTACAAACCTGTCAAGGCCGCATATGAGGCCATTTTGGCCACCATAGGCGTTGAGCCGGGCGACGCGTTGTTTGTTGCAGGCAGTGCTGGAGACGTCCAAGGTGCTACCGATGCTGGTATGAAGGTTGTGTGGCATAACAAAGTCGGACTAGCCAAGAAAGGGACGGCAGTGCCTCTTAAGGAAGGGCAGTCGCTGGAGGATGTTTTGAGAGATTTCTTGTGAGTTCAGATACTAACATATATATGAATGTCTGTCAATACAATCTAGTTACGTGGGAAGCCCCTCCCTTTCAGATTATCCAAGATAGAATTAGCGGGGCGCTGTAGGAAAGTTCCCCTTCCCCTCAGTAAAACAATGTTTCAACACGGGTTCACAACGTACAAAACTTCTTACCAGCGGCTGGCCTACAAACCCCCTAGACTCCGGCAAGGGGCGGCCCTGAAATACTAATGGGTCCGTGCTTGGTCGTACCAAGTTACCTTTAAGACACAAAACACAGGCTTCCTTACACCGCCGCCTCTTACAAACGACATTTCGTGTGCTCATATCTTTCTCCTTCCCATTTACTCCATATCGCCATTCTTTGACATCATCTTTTTTACATATCATAACTGATTTGCACGATCGACTATGGCAGACGTAGTGCCAGACGCGCGTCGCCTCCTCGATCTTCCGGTCGAGATGAATGTGAAGGTGCTGTCGTTCGCACTTCTGAATTCCAGCCAAGATGTCCTCAACTTGATAATGTCATGTAAAGTCATGTACAACATATTCAAGAATCATAAGACGTCCATTTTTCCGGTTCTATTATCTCGAATCGACCTGAGAGAAGTCGCCATTGCCACTGCTCACTATCATGCTACAACTGCACCATGGAGATGCACTGAAGACTATGACGACTACCTTTGCAAGATCACCGACTTCTGCGAACAACACTTGTCCAAACAAGGAACAGAGCTTCGAACTCCCCTTCAAGATTTCACTCTTCCGATGGTAGCACATATCAACGATATTCACTTTACCATCCACAGGATTGCCACAAAGCTCACGCTAGGGATGATATTGTCCACACCGAGCGGGCCAGCTCCAAGCCGCGTTGAGAGGGCCAGAATTACAAAGACTCTATATATAATGGACCTAGTTCGATTGCTATTCTCGACGACGCAAGCTAAGCCGCATCAACACGCGTTCACCAAGTTCTGGTCCTACTTTGAAAGCGAACAGGTCGAAATCATGACTAGGGTGATCATCGGGCTGCTAATTTGTTGTAAGTTTTACGATATTTAAAGCATTGTGATTATGTGCATATAATATAACTGATTATGAAACAACTTGCAGATCCCATGGATGAAGCCACATAGCATTATCGGCATGTCACATGCGAGTGTTTTCCGTAGATTAATAATTGAGAAAGGGATGAAGGAAATTGACCCTGTTATTCGTTCGTAACGGCGTTCCTGTTTCGGAGGATGAACAACATCTTAATTCACTAATCTATTCGGATCATGGCTTTGAAGCCATTAAGAAAATGCCCGCTGAATACGCGTCCTACTGGTTCGGAGGGACCGGTCACCGCCACGAGGTGACCATCGACGTCAGGGTCTTGAAGAGATACGATGCAGTCAGCCCGAGTATGGTTGTGTGGGTGCGCTGGCTTGTCTATCAGAGGTCAACCTCGACGTCAGAGACGTTTAGGGAATTATTTTCCATGGAAGCTAAAAGACGGCTACTGCATTTTTTTCGACATTGATCACCTACTCGCAAAATCCGGAGGATGTCTCCCCACATTCATTCATCTAGTCAAGTGCATCGGAGACAGAGTTGTGAACATGGATCTCAACAGTGAAATCCCCGCTGCAGGATCCTGATCAAGATAACCACTGAGGCCGAGATAGTCACATGAGGGTATACAGATCCATACTGAATGAATGGGCGGGGTCGACGGCCTACCATTGGAAAACCGCGAAGGACTGGGCGCGTCACGGAGAAGTAAAATATAGTACCAAGAGGGGCCGCGAAGAGCCAAACCATATGGTTGTGGTCTCAGGAAAACCAAGGTTATTGCATTCATGATGATATGGGGTTACAAAAAGTTGTGTCGGATTGTTGGAATTACTATGAAGTCAGTTTTAGATTCACAGGTTTCAATTCTAAACGCGGCATGACTGAATTGTCTTCATGGTCAATGCTTAAGATTTGTACGGTAGAAACTTCTATACTTTTAACGGTATGGTCATGGATAGGATGGGAGAGCTGTGACCAAACAAATATCCTATTCAGAATAAATACAACTTTATCGTGGCTTGTAATAGACCTACGGGCGAGTCCAAATATTTCAGGTTCCGGTTTTAACATCGTAAATCTCCCATGGATAGGTCAGCTCGAACGGCCTCGTACGTGTTTCTCCACTGTCGATAATCCGTAGTGAATAGTATGTGAGCGTTGCATTCAGCTTAACTACTTGATAAGGTGGGAAGGCCTCATCGTATATATGATCAGAATGTCTGTGCTCTCCATCTCGCACAGTACGGGAAGTGGCTCCGTGATTTAGTAAACTTTCAACAGTATAGGTGATAAAAGAAGATCCCTGTGCCTTAAATGCGTAGCTCAAATATAGGTGTAGTATTCGGATTATGGTGCCTCAACCACTAGGTTAGATAGATGAAGTTACTCGCCTGGATTGCGTTACTATCCGGCCAAGTTACTTGGGCTTTTTGCCAAGAACCAATGTGTCTTAAAATACTGATCATGCCTACAACAGGAACATTTATAGAGATTTGAATTGACTGCAATGTTGAACAGGCATCTATTAAACGAGGTTGAGGGATCAACCAATTCGATCGCTAACTGTCAGCTGGAAGACAGGCACACGACACTCATTGGTCTCCTAGACAAGGCATGAGCATATGCGTATTACCCCGACCTTGTTTAAGCTCGGCTGCTTCAGCCTAAAGAATGCGAGAGTTGAAGGGAAGGCCGTAGCTGAAGACTTGCAACTGAAAAGGATGCTGCGATTTAGTGGTGATGTCCTTAATACGCTGCTTCCGGGAGTGGAGATCAACTCGCTTATTTCATATGAAAGAGGAATATCATCCTAAAGCATTTAACCTTGGTGAATCAGTGACCCGACCCGCTAAATGGAAGCACGCACCATGCTACTTGCCCCACTCATTCTTCCGAATAGGGCTACGGCGCACAGCACCACAATTGGAGAAATTCAACTCTCTTTTCCCATTCCCACGCAGCAAATCCACCACCACGATAACGACACTCACCCACCCACACTCTCGGTCGCAACGCAACTTCTGCAGAAACCAACCATCTCGGATCAACCCCAAGTTCGTCTCTCTCGCGAATCGCCAACATGTCTCACGAATCCGTCTGGTACAGCCGCCCCCGCAACTACGGCAAGGGCGCCCGTCAGTGGTAGGTACACCTGCAGCTGTTTGAATCATCGATGCCGGCAGCACCATCATGCCATGTTTTGGCGACGTTGATGCCGTGGCTGACCCGACTGTAACAGCCGTGTCTGCACCCACAAGGCCGGTCTCATCCGCAAGTACGGCCTCAACCTCTGCCGTCAGTGCTTCCGTGAGAAGGCCACCGACGTCGGCTTCATCAAGGTAAGGAGGGAACCCGCACCGTCCGAACTCGACAACGGCCTCGACGATGACTGACAGCTGGCGCAACAGTACCGGTAAATTGGAGACCGATCTTCCCAATTACGATTCCTCCTCAACATTACCAATCGATACCCTCTTGCGAACGAACTCGTGGAAAGCATGCCGCTCAATGCGCCGGGGGAAATGGGTCGGATAGCCTCGCCCTGGACATGGACGTTTGGCCATTAAAAAGGAAAACATGAGCATAGAAAATGGAAGAGGGTTAGGGTACAACATCACGAGAAATGCCGAGTCCTTAATACGTACGCTCCTCTTCCCGTATCGTGTGATTATGCTGTGTCCACGGAAAAGAATGAATCTCAGTGAACCAGAGCCCTCTACTCATGAAGAACCTCGAGGAATATAGTAGATGCTTATGGAAATCATGTGCGAACTCTACCTGAACAGGACTGGGCAATCAATTTCCGCGTGACTATTTTTGCAACAACAGTCTAGTCCGGCAGATCACCGCTGTGCGGGCGTCGAATAAGCTCAATTTCAGTGGACATATCTCGTACGCCCTTCACCTAAGTCATTCACATGCTTAATCGCCCGTTCCGGTTACCGGATGCTATTAATTCACCTATTAGTGATCAGGATTAAGCAATATTTCGGTAGCGCCTCTAGGTAGCAATGATGTTAACTCGATTGTTCATATACTTATAAGCGTCTTGCCACCACATCATAATTAGACCATTTCCTGCTGTTGTAGTAGCTAACCCATCGCTTGAATTCGCACTGCTTGGCGATGGGTAAGTGATTTAGTCAATTGTACCTTCGCAACTATCATGTCAATCGATACGGTTGATCGGGTTCCCTTCTTAACTCTCAGTTGTCTATCACTTCCATGTCGCGTTCACTGGTCCTACTATCCAGCAGCCCGTACCAAATAGTACGGCCGTTATTCGGAGACCCAAAACACAAACGCGCCCGTGGAGGAATCCGATCCTCCACTTTTCTTTAGTTTTGGCCTAGCGTGTCACGCAACTTTGTTGACATGTTCTCTAGATGAAAAGATGATGCACTTTCTCATCTTCGGTTTCGTTCTTCTAACAGCGAAAGCTGACTCTCTGGGCGGTAGGGGTGTTTTGAGCAAATTGAGTGTTATCCTCCATCCCGTGCTAAAATATACGCCAAGACCCAATCGTCCTTGCGAACACGGAGTATTCGACTGGTGCTATCTGAAGCTCCCAAATATCGCTTTTACAGTAGCCCCTATCATCGAAGCGTAATGAGATATTCCGGGAACTAACTTCGCTTGAAGCAATGCGAGGAATCCACAGAGAGTGTCGTGGCTATCTCTTTGACATCGTAAGTGGGCGGGGGCATTTGGGCTGCACACGCCACATTCTCGTGTTTATGAACTTGGACTCGCTTCATTGAGCATCCATTCATCTATCTCGCTAGAGAATAGAAGCCAAGGAGCCACATAGTCGTATCCACCTAGCTCGGTAGACATCGGGCCCAGCGACATCTCCGCCCTTCCGGGCTGTTAAACCACTGCAAATCGTCTTCCTTCATTTGTAATCGCTTTCGGGCGAGCCCAGTAACGCTCAGGATGGCGGTTGCTGTGTCGAGCCGCGTATGCCGTTCCGGCCCTGCAGCAACTCGTTTCGTTCATTAATCTACCTGGCGTCGGGATTATTATGACCGTCAGTGGCATGGACAGCTATAACGCTGGACATTCTAGCTAGGAAGTCGACACGACCATTTCACTTAAAGTTACTGGTGGGCGTCACGATAGTAATGTTGTGTCGTCGGGTCTTGGGGTACAACCGGGATCCTAGGACCTCAAGACTGCAAGATCGCATCATCAAATATACACTTACTTCAAGACATTAACAATATAATAAGGAACTTAGCTGAGCACACGAGGGCATTGCACTAGAAAGTCTGGTTTTAGAGGTTCCAAAATACTCGTGACTTCCATTAAAATTGTATCTATAATTGTTCATGATATTTTTAATATTTTAGAAAAAAGGTCAGACGTCAATATTCAGGAGCATCCTCACATCATAGCCTCCAATTCACCCATGCGCTCTCTTAAAGGTGCCTCCAATGCCTCAAATCCCCTTGCATACGACGTCCACCTGGCTACAAAGCAAACCGACTTCACTCTAGTGATGCACGCGGCCAAACGACAGACTTTTCCCGCCATCAGAGTCGAAACGAGAGAGAGTGGATCGTCGTACTCAATAGCGCTCTCAGCGATCGTGAGCATCAACTTTTGCGAGCTCGAGTCTCTCGCCGGCACGTGTACGTATTTCTGCAGCAATTGGCTGATGCGACTTGTTAAACGCTGTGCAAGTATAAGAAGAATCATAGAAAACGAGGATATGCGCAAGCACCTCTGGCATTGCGAGATGGCCGAAAAAACGGCAAGATACTGCGAAAAGTGGCCAAGGAAAAGTGTGACGGCCTGTATGAAATGGGGCTTCGTCATGTTGGCTGCTCCCGGCTTGATCTCTGCCGGGAATGTTATATCCACCCTCTCAGGTGATAACGACTCGCCTGAGCCCCATGATGATGGAGATGAGCTCGGGCTTTGGCTCGCATTCGGTAGTTTTTCCAGTAACCGTAGGGCGCGGTTGCTGCATCTACACTGTCGGCTAGAAGAGTCACTATCACTTTCACTAGACGACCCCGGCGAGTTCCATTTAGGCTGGAGCTGTGGCTGTGGGAGCGTTGCCACAAAGGGCGACCTAGTAGGACGGCAAGATGAGGTGGACTTAGACGAAGTTGTGCTGAACCTGCTCACACGGGGCCGTGAGCTATTTATGTTCTTTTTGGAGATCGGGAGAGAATCCTGGGGCGATGAATCATCTCCCTGATACCACTGGACCTGTGGCGCTAGGAACGGATCTATGAATGTAGAATTCACATTTTCGCCTGGCGGGGTGCTATTATTGAAGCTATTATCTGAATCTGAAGACGTTCCGCAATGAGCTGCATCAAGGGGAGGCAGGTCCACGTCAGCCAGCATATCCACTTCGAAAGGCTGCTGGAGGAAATTTGGGTCTTCTATATCGACAGATTTATTTTCCTCTATATTTTCCAAAAACGCGGTGGTATCCACGCAGGGGATATCGTCGTAAAGTTCATCAGTGAGACCAGAAGCTGGGAATGAAGGCATAGAAAAGTCCATATATGGATCTTGATTGTTGACGTCAAGGTCATTTCGCATGCCCTGTTCAGTGGACTGTTCCTTGTTGCTCGGTGAGGACTGTCCTTGGGCGTCTGGTTGTGCTACAGGAGAAGGCTCCCGACCTACAGCAACCGTTTGGCCTTGGGTCCTTTGGCTTTTGCTGCCCCTCCTGTTTTCGGTTGGGCTACGATACTCGCATAGTACATTTGAAGACTTGCACCGCTTGCATCCAGTTGCTTCTCCAGTGCATTTTAACTGTCGTCCTGTCAGAATAGTTCAACATCGGAGAAGGGAAATGGATGTGGCACACCTTGCGATCCCGACAAGTCTTACAGGCGTTATGAAGACCCCCAGGTGAGCACCGGCTTTGCTTACTCTGTTCCACAAAAACCATGCTACCGGCGTTGTTTTTCTTGCCTGCCTTGAGAGTACCAAACATAGTGAGAACCTGATCGATGCAATATTCTCGGAGATCGAAATCGCGGTTGAGATCGATACCGTTACACCATATTGCTGGTGGGGATTTGTATATTTTTAAAAGCCCGTTCAGGTGTAAGGATCCGACACTGGCTTTTTTTTCGATTTTCTTTTGACGTAAAGGCCCTCTGACGTTCTGGTCTAGTGTTTTATAGTTGCATCCTTTGCGCGTTAGAAGAAAGGACGTGCAGCGATCTACACCGAGCGAGGGCTAGACCTGGAAGCAGCTGCTGCTAGCTACCCTATGCCAATAAACCGAATACAGGTCGGTTGGCGCTGCAGAGACGTTGACTGAGAAAGAGAAAATAGAGGTCTCACGTGACTAAGTTGACCTGATCCGATCAGTGTCTAATAATAATACTGCCGTTGGGTGTATCTAGCTTCGCAAATAGTCCTGCTCTTCCAATAATAAAGTCAAGGTGTCGAGTGGTCTCTCAAGGGATGATTTCTGCGCGCTGTTTTGTCTTCGGTGGTGGACTGGATCATGCAAGTTGCCGGTGAGGCTGCACGGGGCCGCCGACCACGGGACCAACAAGTCACCTTCCACCTTATCTAACCACTCCGAGTGGTGCTTGGCGGGGGTCTGCAGGGGCCCAAATGCCGGGCCTCACGTTACGGCTATCAATATTAAGCCTGTTCCAGCAAGCCACATCCGACTTTTAAACACTATACCGACAGACCGCCAAACTAGACAACACGAACCGCAAGCCACAGCCAAGTCCAAACAATCGCCATTCCGATAGCCCGCAGCTTTCCAGCCAGCCAGGACATTCATATTATACCTAAAAGCCGTCACCAAGTCAGAGATCACGCCCTCCTGTAGGGTCGGAACTCGCCCGTCATGTGTAACACGATTAATTTAAGCGTTAATCTTCCTGATAGGCCTGTTGATGCGGGCCGCGAGACATGCACAACTGTGTAGGGTAATATTGATAGCATGGACACTGCAAATAGCGTGGGTCTTATCTGATAGGAAAATGCTTCGAGTTTGGTTGGGAAAAGCCACTCGAGAATTTTGCTGCTGAACAGCCTTTTGGAATAGGGTAGAACGCTATAACAGGTGTAGACTTTATTGAGAAGCTAGTGGCCAAGGTATGCAGAATTTACGACGAAACCTATACGAAGTTGGAAGTATTCACTCCCTTAAACGTGAAACTAAATTTTCGGCGCGCTCTAGGATTGAACCCTGGTACTGTAGAAAGGCGTTTTTTACAATGTCTACCTGACTATTATGCTCCTGATCGTAACTTATGAAAGTAAGGATTGTCAGGACAGTGGCACATAAAATTTCACCGGCTATTTTTTCGCTTCCCTTTCTATCCACGGCGTCACATTTATGGGAAAGACCGACAAATAAAGGCTTGTTGAGTCACGTTTCCATTGGGTACCGCATGCATGTTGCCTAGATTCCCCGACAGAAGTTTTCACGGCATGTACACATATATGATATATGATAGCTGCAGATAGATTAATGCCCTGCTTGGCTACGTTTTACTCTTTATAGTGTGATATTGTGGCCAGCTGGAGATAAATATCATGATATGGCTTTGGCCGTATTTTACACCCTTGTCTATCTAGTCATGGTCAAGCGATGAAGGCGGTGAAATACATTCCAACACGGAGACAATCGAAACCCCCTGACGCCAAATCATCACAAGCACTTCAATAACGGCATTCATGTTATATTTGCATTGGTATGCTTTTAGTGCGGTTATTGGTAAAATTAATGGTATTTTACACTTCTATAGAGAGCTAAATCGTAGCTGTCTCAATAGATATCAATGTTGTAGTATGGATGTGATCCGGCTTATGCCCGTGGGAGCCACTGGAAGACGCCATTAATAGTGAGTATTCTCGTCGGAGTCGGCAAGGACAAGACACCCCGAATTAGGGTCTCACTACGGAACTTTGCGTGCGAATCATTCGCGGCCATCTGGTGAAAGTAGAATATTCTGCTTTCCTCAGTGGACACTTGTATCTTAACTACCGGAGATGCCGTAGTCGCTGGACTCAAGAACATTTCCCGGTCAGAATCGGAAGCGAGGTGGGCCATCACCAGCTGCATATATCAATGAATGTTATAGACTTGTGACATCTAAGCCTTGCTGCTATTCGGCCTAATTCTCGGGGCTTAACAAGCCACCGCCTTTAAGAAAACTGAAGGAGTCGATAGGCACCGAATCATAAGCGAGTATTCTGGGATACGCAAGGAGCCTTGCCGTTGATATACACCAGTGGGTCATGGAAATCCAGTGCGCGCACTAGCGTTTCATTCCTTTGGTATTCATTAATCGATTTGCGTTGCTATAAAATAGGCATTGAATTATGGAGTCTGGTCAAATCTGGAGGTTCATACCTCCCCCCACGCGCAATTACTAGATATTCCGAGACAACACCTTATCCTACCATACTTAGACTTATCCCTTGAAACACAGAATTAGCAGCGCGATACCTATGAGACATCGTATTTTCCCACTGAGCGACACTATTTCAACTCATAATCGTACTAGATTCCTCTACTCAGTCTTTTCACCTCATGAGCTAAGAATATTGTGGCAATAGGAGGAAAATCTCATGAATTGTTCGCTACTTTGACGCGTACAACGAAGCAATATCGATATTACGCACTGATATCTAAGCCTACTACTAGCATGTATAATAATCTAGAAAAGAACTTACAGATATGGCGAAGCATATAAGTTCTTTGAAATACATCATCTACAGGTAACCTTTTGTTTTATGTCGGTTAGGCCGCTTTCGGATAAAGACAAAGTTATTCTCTATGTCATAGATTTCATCAAATATTAGGGAAAATGTTCAATGTTGGATTGATTTCTTGCTAGTTTTAAGTAATAAATATGAACCACTTCACGTCCAGTAATTTCTTCAAATCCACACCTTTGTTCAAGACACAAGTCATTGTAGCTGCTTCAACATTGGACAGAGAATGATCCAATGCGCTCGCCCTGAGAGTAACCATCACAGGAACCTTGGGTATCGACGTGCTACGTACATCAATATAAGTTAGTCAAGATCTCTCAAGTCTTACAGGATAGAAATCGCTACATCACATTCTGGAACAAGGAGACTAAGAGATCAGGCATGGGAGATTTGTACATACGACGGGACTACCCTGGCAACCAGAACCAGTATAGTAGGTGGCTATAAATTAGAAACCCTAGAGTCAGCGGACTTTGTATTGAAAGGCTTCTCCAAGATGACTTACTGCTGCAACCACCAAAATTAGTGACCTTCAAGCTGCTCACGGCAGCCAGGTTCGTGCAACTGAATCCGTCAGGCACAGACCAGAAGAGCTGAGTACCCGTGCAGCTCGTGCCAGTCCAGGTCTGCATCGCCCACGAGTTGGATGCGATTGTCTGGCCACCCTCTGCAATGGGTACGGCGGCCGGAGTGGAGGGGGCAGCGCTGGCAACGGCTGCGGCCAGAAGAGCGAGGAAAGAGGTAGTTAACTGCATGGTTGCTTGTTAAAAAAACCTCCTTAGGTTTTGGAATTAGATTGGTATGAACTGAAGGACTGATAGAAGAAGTCGGAATGTTTTTTTGGTGCTCCAAATAAAACTTGAACACAGAGATGGAAAGGGACCTTATATATCTTTTGATGTTACCATAATATGACAACGGGACACGATACCTTCACCAGCGCATCCGCAGAGAGAATTCAATTAGCTAATAGAATCATATCGTACGAGAAGCTTGCAATAGTTTTGGAGTGTTACTCATGCGGTCCAATTAACTGTAACCCCAAAGCGGCCTTGAAATCTTATTAAGCTGTCTTGTTAAGCTTACCTGCATACTATACCAGTTCCCGCTTACTTAGTCATGACGCCATGGCCTCCTTATTCTTGTTTAACACCATGTCAGGCTGACGCCAGCTACTATTATGAAGCCTTGAACTGGTTGCTTTACGAAAATCTATGTTATGCGTGTTTCTTGGCATCTCTTGTTAACTCATTGCGTCACAAGTCTCCAAGATGGGAACAGTTTGCATATAATACAGCAGAATTCCCAGACCTTCCAGAGTTGTCAGTTTCTGGGTTGGACGTAATTGGCCTCCTAGGTGCATAATTGTTTCGACATAGAGTCTAATGGCGCCATTGTAGTTGTAATCAGAAATTTGCCAACCGGTGGCAGCACGGATATACAACAAATTCCCCGCAAGCTACTGCCAGTGATAATACGGTGTGGTGTGACAAACTCCGGACATCTTCTAAATAGGACCATCAACACATGACTTGCCGCGGTTTCCGAGGAAAATAGTTCCCCGCACATGCGGGTTGACAGTGATAATTGCAGGCACGGCAACTGTACGACGAGTATACTGTACCTAATGTAGGCTGATGCTATACATATATATCTACGCTGCTTTGTATTATTGAATTCTTCCACGAGGCTCTGCAACCTATGCTCCCAAAATACAAGATGTTTAATACCGAATAAATTAGTGTTCAAGGGTACCGCCTTTGGACGTCTAAATCTTTGACACGACTCTTGCATTAGCAAAGATTTGCAGGGATACAGGTTGATTTCGTCAATGCACTAAAGTCAAATAAAAGCTAATCATAGAATAGTACTTTAGAATTACAAGGGTCTAGTTCACCCGCAATTCCCCGTTCACGGACTCTACAGTTGTCGTTAACTCCATTCCAGATCAGCCGACCAACGTTTCTCAATTTTTACTCGCGCTTAAGCACATTGGCCCGAGACTTAAATAGCGTAGCAATAACATACCTAGCGGAACACTTTGTTATAGTGGGCCGCATGAGTAACTGGCCACCAGATATTGAATGTGGTGACTTGGTGCTAGGGCCCAATACTGGCATACGAAATGTTGTTCGTTGACAGCGTCTCATGCTGCCTCAAGTCGAGCTTGATTATTTTGAGTGGTGGCTGTGCAAGCCACAGTGCTTCAAAAATACTAGCGAAATAGATAAGATGCCAAAGTTGTTAAGTTGAAACTACAGCAAATGTTTTTTTTTGTGCCGAGGGGAGGGAGGGGCAGGAATCATTAGCAGAAAAAGAAAAAGAAAAGTAAAGACAATATATTGAAGGCGTCAATGTGGAATAAAATACACTTACTATTACTTGTCGCGCGACATTTGAACAGTTATCCTTTGTATCTTGAAAAGTATACTTCCCACAAGACGCGATAATAAATCGCCCCCTTCAAACTAGCACCGTTCTCTCTGAATATCTCTATAGTACGGCCTTCCCATCATATCCACTCCTACAATCTAGCCGGCAAGCGAGCTTTCACTTCGGTAGGAATATCGGCCTAGCTTAGGGACCAGTCCCCTTACTCTTTGCTAGAATAATCGATCACTGGATCTACTTCGTAAGCGCTTGTGGGCCCAACTTTACTAAGGTTCTGTAGCTCTCCTGGGTAAAATATCGCTCCTATTCTTTCCAGAATCAATATCGTCGTTTTCATATGAACATAAATATTAAAGAAAACATTTAAAACAGTAAGTATGATTCTCAGCTCACATACCAGACGTATAGAAGTTAAAGGCTATGCTGTAGGGTGGCAAAGCATCCCAATCCTACAGTTCTTGCGGCAGAGGATATAGCTATTACCACTCCAGTGCCGACTATTCCTTTTGATTTAATTTTGCCAAAGGGTTTAACACCCAAGAGCTCATCGTGTTTCGTATGCAATATTCTTATAACGAAGTAGCAAGTGTGTCTCTATCCGTACGATAAGATTTGTTGCAAGAATCAACCCCTCCGCCCCCATATCCTAATGCTTCTGCTTCTACTGTCTCTTTGTTTTCTTCAACCTTCCCAAACCGGTGGACCGGGCATTGGGTAGACCTGTAATCAAAGTAAGCCTACTGTAGCCTTGTATTCACCATTATCTACGATGACACACTTACAGTGTTGTTAGCATTCTCTACATAAAACCAGGGCGAGCCCTTGGTTGTGGTGAAACTCCTCTCGCGGTCCTGAGAGTGAAGAAGACGATCAGTAATCGGCCAAGCAGAATAATGTAAATTCTGACACAAAACCGGCCATATCAGAGTGTGAAATGCGAGAAACAAAATGAATGCCTTGGACCGACCTTTTCGTAGGCGCTAGATATTGCCACAAGCTCGTTGGGATTCGGGAGACTACTGCCTAAACCTCCGACCTCGAGCTGAATGCAGTTAGGGAAGAACTGCACCGGGCCTGTCTGGAGGTTGATCATTTCATGCCGAAAAAGGTACTTCCCAGGCTTAAGGGACGCCGGCGTCGGGACATCCAGATTGGCACCCATGTAAACGTCCCGCATTGCCCAGTGTCCACCGACCCACGTCCCGCTCAATAAGCCGGCTTCCCATATCTTAAACCTAGAATGATGACCAGTTAGCGGTATTTTTTCCCTTTTCGCAGAAAGGTATTTGACAACAGCAGTTCCAAGATAACATGGATTAATGACGAACCAGATGGGAGCGTTAATGTCTACTCCTTCGCAACCTTCGTCTGGGCAGGCCGCCATATACGCCAACATGGGACCATATGGGTGTCCAAATGTCCAAGGCCCCCCTTCATCGTTCACGTAGCGCGGATCGTCAACAGTGTAGTTCACACTGACCGTGTTGCCTGCTTGAATTGGTGCGTGGTATGACTTGACGTGAGGAGTGCCGTCGTGGCCACAAGCTAAGTCCGGGTTATCCAGATCATAGACATTATGGTCCCAGTACCATAGGCGTTGTATGCTGCCCTCAGTGTTGTTGAGATACTCCCAGTTGCTGTAAACCGATTCACCAGCCAATTGTTAGTTCTTCCAAAATCTGGAAGCGGCTATGGATAGCAGGATAGGCTATTTATTGGTATTTACGAACCCCTTGTGAGTGACTCCATCAATGTAATAGCGCTGGCCTCCACCATGACCAGCAACAAGGGGAATGCATGCCAGCATCAAGATTGGTAAAGCGTAGAGAGACATATTGCACACAGTTTTGCTCTCGCATAAGTAGATGTGGGAGACTAAGGTAGTCCAAGTTTACATACGACTCTCCTGATATCAAGAGTCTAATGGCCTGTATAGATCACTCACTACGACTTGAAACAAATGTCCCAGTGGTGGCGGCAGATATAAATCGTCGCTCATGATCAGTCGGAAGCTATAAGTCCGAGGACAGATACGCAAGCGACATAGTTGGCCATTCTAAGGTTACTGGCAATATGTGGCACCCGAGAATCAATGTTGATTGGCACTGAGACGCGGATTGCAAGCTATGCCTGGGATGCCGATTCGCTAATTAACACGGACCGTATTAGTTATTTATTTATTCATGGCTGTCGCTTGTGACTCACAGCATTTTCCCTAACCATGTATACGAGTCCGGACCGCGAAATTCGGATCTAGGAATTGGAGTTTGGCTATATAGGCACATGTTGATGTTCGGCTAAACGGTACTGCTGCGGGTGAAAATCAACGTTTTACCGGAATCGCACAAAGATGGAGGGCTAAGAAAGATTTGGTGATACATCGGGTCCCAGGTATTGCTCGATTATTGAACGAGATTCCTAGGAGAAGTTTCCGTAAGCCAGCTTTCCACGAGTAGAGTTTCGTTTGCACAGTCCTTAATGAATATGTGGAGAAAAAAACCCTTCGCGAGAAGTTAAGTTTATATTCGATAACTTATGTTTAGCAACATCTCAGTAGACTAATTCTAATCTGACGAGGCTGAAGCAGCTTCGTTGAGATGAATCATATATCACAGACATACAAGCGTGTTAGTCTAAGGCGTGGTCCCATCCTAACGGCTACAGTTATTGCATGGAAGCAAGTCCAAAACCTAAAATGGAGGTCCACTTTGAAAGTATCATGCAAAGTGTCATGTTTTGTCTAACATGGGCGATAAAATGGAATATCACTTCTATTAATGTATGGGATTCATGTATCCTTTGATACCAATCCTATCACTTCTGTGTTGTTGATCTTATAACTGCGCTGATTGATCCTGCGCTGCCAGTATGCCACAGCTCTTTAGAAACATGAATTATATGGATATGGAATGTCTCATCGCCCAGAGACCCCTATTATATATATCACTGTCGTTATTACGCTGCACTACTAAATCCCGTTGACTTGGGGGATGTTTCACCTATAAATCTCAGAAGTTAAGAGTGGATTTTCTAGGGGTGGCTTTGTTTTCAGTTTGTATTACGCACAGTCACAAGTAAAATCTCTCCATAATTGAAGGGAAGGGCGGCTGCTTTCATAAAGTTGTGAGCTCAATAGAAACATACCCTCGTGTAGTGCGAAAGGCCTCCCTAAATGCAGGCCTTAGAAGCTGCAAGACAACCCAGGGTAGTTAGGGATTGGGGTAATAATCGCCTAAGGATGCACTTGCAGAAGAATTGAGTACCTACATGCATGCGCGGCAAGTTGTACCTTCATATACTAGGTAGCTTCACGACCGCGTGGAACCAGACAGACCGCATCAGCTACATGCGACAGAAACACAAACAGCCAATGGAACACTTCGGAATCTACCGATGTATTATTTCCTCGAAGCGGTTATTTGCATAAGTTGAGATAACCTATTCACGGGTACGAGCATGAATGACCAATATTGGAAAATCGTAAACACTATCCCTTGGTGCATGCATATCTTGTACAAACGCTGCAAGTTCTGATAGGATTACTCGCCTGAGTATCAAGTCACCACCGTTAAGAATAAAGGTACTTCTATCAGTGTTTTCCAGCTATTCAGGTCTTTTGCTGCATTGGACCCTGTCACCTTGACAACCGTTATTATAACGGCCACACACAATTCCTGGAGCAACGGCCCAACCATCGCAGCATTTTCAGGCTCTTAAATCTCTCTTGCTCCCCAGTCCTTCATTTGAAATTTAGTCACTTCGAGAGCCCAACACCCATAAATTAGTGAAGGATCCTCATCATCACATTTGCAAATCATTTGACTTCCTCCACGCCGGCAATACACCATGAACATACCAGACGCCCACCAGGTCGACTTGTTGCTCCAGCAATGCATCGCAAATGCTCATCAGGCGAACCTTCGACGAGGATATGTCCCGAAAAATCATCCGCGTCCACAGGTCGTTGTTGCTCAATTCATGAGTCACCGTTCGAATAGTCAACTAGCCCAAGCCCAGGCCACGAATGACAGTTGCTTTGTCCATTCCTCACAGATTCCTATTGCCTATCCTCCCAGTGTTCGCATGGTTGACGATCTTGTTTCTATGCCTATAGCACAGATGGAACTTCAGAAACATCACCGAGGAAAGAAGGCCATTCTTCGTGTTATTACTCCACAAGACACAATGACTGCTATCATGGCTATCGTTGAAGACGAGGAAGGCACCGCGGTGTTGCTTCAGCTATACCATCAGCAAAAGCCAACAGAAACTGATCTAGAAGATATACTACATCCCAATATGGTATTAATGGTCAAAGAACCGTTCTTCAAGGTTGCGGGAGATGGAGCGTGTGCGTAATTCTCATGACATTAATATCCTCCTATCTTGAGAGCTTTCAAAGCACAAATGTTTATTTCAAGCACAAGACAGAGTCTAAAATCCTCAGAGAACCCCACAAACCATGCACAAGATGACTGTAACTGACCCTGAGTGTTGCAGACAGCATTAGAGTTGATCATGTCAGCGACGTTGTGTTTTTGCAAAACACAGACCCACGCATTCCTTCACAGTGGAAATACCAGGGCTCTAAGACAGCGACGTCGACAGCTATACGTGAGCAAGGCAACGCTGCCGTGAAGAAGAAAAAGTGGGCGGCAGCAGAGAAATTGTATGTCCCATAGAGTATAGACGGTCGGCTTTATACTTTGAGATGATAAATATTGACCTTTTTCAAGATATTCTCACGCATTGCGCATAGCCAAAACAGCCGATGAAGAACAGCTGGCCCGCCTCAATCGTTCCCTAACCAACCTCCAACTACATCGCCCCGAGAAGGCCCTGGTAGATGCTTTGACTATTAGTGACACGGAAAGACTAGGTGAAAAAACACTCTTTCGAGAAGCTAGAGCTTTATACGAACTTGGAGAATTCTCAGAAAGCTTTGGAAAGTGGCGCATGCTCACGGAATCATATCCACAAAACGCAGATGCTCGAACAGAGCTGAGAAGAGTCGAAAAACGAATCCGGGAAACGCAAACAGGCGAATACGATTTTACCTCCATGCATGAGCAAGCCAAGGCGACTCCCCCCATCATCGATTGCGCAACATACAAGGGGCCGGTCGCTATACGAGAAGCTCCGGGGCGTGGCAATGGGTTGTTCACGACCAAACATGTCAAAGCTGGCGATCTTCTCATTTGCGAGAAGGCGTTCGCATATTGCTATGCCGACAAGGATGATCCTATTGGACGCAGAAACATGCGTATTTTACTGCAACTGGAAACCAAGAGAGCCCACGTAGGCGGACAGGCCCACCTCCTGACGGACATTGTCCAGAAGCTATACCACTCTCCGCGAGCTTCAGAGGCCTTCCATGCTCTCTACCATGGAGATTATACGCCTGTAGCAGTCTCCCAGGTGGATGGGCAGCAAATAGTCGATACGTAAGTTATGGTATACGACTACGAATAACGGCTAACAATGGCTAGGTTCTTGGTGGAGAGAGTGATTAGTCTCAACTGCTTCGGCGCTCCTCGCACTAGCTTTGATGTGTCCGCATTGGCTGGCGACAACCTAAATGAAGCAGGGCACACTACTTGCGGACTCTGGCTATTGGCTTCCCGTATCAACCACGCTTGCTTGGGAAACTGCGCAAGAACCTTTGTTGGCGATATGCAGATCGTGCGCGCATGTAAGGACCTCGCGGCTGGCACGGAGCTTCGCTTCCCATACCGGGACTTTAATCCGAACGAAACCTATGAGGAGATCCAGAAGGCGATGAAAGGATGGGGATTTGTCTGCGACTGCCCATGGTGCCTTGATTTGAAGTCGACCACGAAGAAGATTCTTTCAAAGCGGAACAAACTAATCAGGGATCTTGAAGTTCTTTTACGCAAGATCATATGTAGCCCAATATCCGATCTGACGCTTCGTATTACGATCCCAAGACTTCTCGAACAAGCTGACATGACCTATCCGAAGCGAGAAGGAGCTATCCGTCCTGAAATTTGGCATATATATGTCGTTCTGAGCAACCTACTTCTCGACGTCGGTGGGGCACCTGATGCGGCTAGAGCCGCTCTCAAAGCACTTGAGGCTCTTGGGTTTGATATTGTTGCTTCTCCGCCTCAGAGTGGGAACATGGAATTCGAGATCAAAAGATGGGGACTTCCCAACGCTGGCAGCATAAGTGCCTTAGTGCGTCTTCACAAAGCTTACGAGATAATTGCACCAGAACTATGTCCGAAGACCAAGCAATATGCTAGGACCATTTATAGCATTTGCATGGGAACGGATGTTACTATCGGCGATGCATTCCCTGAGCTTGCTTAGATAGAAACAGTTTCAGCTCAGACGGCCTGGCAATTTGATCGCGATAGCATCATATTTCATACTCGTAAGTAGATAGCTTATGAACCAAGTTTCAGTGCCAGCTTAAAGGGGCGGTAGATATCATAGGATGTTGTAGATTGAGATAGGATATGAGAGCCCATATTGGTCCGATCTCGAGTTTGTTGTTGCACATATGACATTTTTAGATCTCAGTAAGCCTGCAAAGCAACTGTTTTCTGTCAATGCGAACAGCTCCGCTCCATCTTCACTTCAGCTTCAACTTATCGTTCGAACACGAACTTAATTCAAAATGAAACGAGTATACATTATGTTTAGATTAAAGGGTCATGAGCTCTTCGTTAATACTTAGTCAAGCATCCGACGGTTTCAACATTTGATACTACAACATGCCCATAACCATCGCGCAACACTCCAAACAACTTCGTCACACTCGGCGACTAAGTGTATCAAGAGCCGCTTTTATACAACAAAAGCCCTGCCCGGTATTTCGTCAGCTTCTCCAATGCCCTACCCTTGAAGGCAAGTTGCATCTGAATCTTCCCCTTCAATTGAAATGCCTGTGTTTTGGAGTTCATCAGGACAGGCGTCTCGCCACCGATTGTGATGCCTGCGCTACGCTCTCTCTTTATTCTCTCGGCGGTCCTCCATTCGTTCGGCGTCCAAGCTTCCCG
Source organism: Xylaria sp. 218_066 (assembly GCA_019843955.1). Lineage (NCBI taxonomy): Eukaryota > Fungi > Ascomycota > Sordariomycetes > Xylariales > Xylariaceae > Xylaria > Xylaria sp. 218_066. The sequence continues at coordinate 87,092 of JADKYC010000091.1, read as the reverse complement.
AAACAAGCGCCTCAGCATCACCGTATTCAAGGTTCTCTGAATTCGTTGCTTGAACGATCTTGGCTTGAATGGTCCGCCCCCTAATTTCCCCCGCTAGCCTATCGTTAGGGATTGCGTAGTATGTCATCCTCTTGTGTCGTCGCGGTGCTAGCGAGAGGAGTGTCGCAGAGTGTGTAGGAAGGTAGATAATAGTATATGCAAGACTTGGAACAGTGGGATACTCACCTGTACCCATTCTGGAGATACTCCTGGGCCGTAATGGTGCACTCCTTGTCATACAGAATAACCCAAGGTAGTGAAGATGCGTATATCCGATGCCAAGGGTTAGATCATGTTATTCATCTGCAACGCGGCGGTCTACATATTCATCTACCCATTGATTTCCTGATCACGAAAACAGGCACGATAATGGGAGATAATAATAGACAGACGAAAGCGAAACTTTCGTGTATATATATATATATACCTAGTTGCTGCCAAAGTTGAAGGGAGAAACCTATTCAGTATGGTTCCCTTGCGGCCATAGATGATTATATGCGAATAGAACACCAGTTCCGAGCCTCATCCTCGTTACAAACGATATTTGGGCGTGAGGCACCACCAGAGGTGCTATCCTCCTACATCGCCGACCAACAGGAAAAAGCGACCAGGACGCTCCTTCCAGGTCATCGACCGCATTATATGGTAATATGAGCGACTCCCACGTTCCGCCTTGATGCATGTGTGGGCTTCTCTGTATGTCGGCGTGTAATGCGCCTATGGCAAGGGTATAGTTCGAGGATTCAGCTCTCAAACATGGTTCTCTAGAATTTTGGAAGCGCCAAAGGTTCGAGGCTTATGCGCAAGGTACCTTAGGAGTATTCTTTGAATTTAGGGTCTCAACTTCCAGGCAGATTTCATGGCATCCCAATTGTATGTTATTCTACAACCCATGATATTACTATACGCTAGTACATGTTTTATTATCATCCGCTACCTTAATCATCATCTCCCCATCAATATTATTAGCGAGTTGTAAGAGAACTTCCCACTTTTTATGAGAATTCAGTGGATCAAGTTCACTATTCATTGGTATACATTGCCGCATCATGTTGACCTCTTCACAAATTCGCCCTCACTTTACAGTCAAGCAATTCCGGTATTTAATTAGTATTGGTTAGCAGCTAGGACTAGAGTCGAAATCGTGCTCACGAAATAGCAACTTACTGTGAATACATTATTAATAGCCTCATCATACCGACGAAACCTATTACCCACGCCCAGAAAGAGTGCTTGCCAAAAACACCAGAAACTCCTCACCCAGCTCCTTTCCCAACCCCTCTATTAAATTATATCGAAATCAAGAAGGGCAAATTACGAAGAAATCCAATGAGCCAAAAAGAGCCCTTCTCGGGTCAACGCTTCAGTGGATATCGTACTTATACAAGAAAACTGTGTATGTAATATAATCGTTCCTCGAAGAAACGCTTTCCAATCCACCCCAATATTCGTCAAAACGTGCTCGCCGGCCAGCGGCCACCGTAAAGCAGGTCATTTTCAGCATCAAAGACGCCCTTCAGGAACGCCGACTCCCAGCCGCCATTAAGGTGGTCTGTAAGAGGCGATCCTGCTGCCTTCTTGGGTGATGCCGGTTGTTCTTTATTGGAAACTCTTGGGCGACTCGTTGAACTGACTAGTTAGTATCATTTATAAAAATAGGCGAGCTCGGGCTTTCAATGACACTTACGCTTCTAACAAGCGCTTGTTTCCACTGCCCCTAGATCGTGACGATTGTTGGCGCATCAGCGCAAGTGAGATTCCGCTACACGCAACTTGTCGCTTCTCAAACTCTTTCTTGACATCCTTTTTTCGCTCGAACTTAAGTGCGACGGAGGCGTTCCGGTCAGATTCATCAATCAACTTGGGGAGGGCACCGCGAAATCCAGGTGGAGGCATCAGGTGTTTTCGGTTTTGTTCATCCCGGCAGACAAATCTCGACTGTTGCTTGGGAGCCACATCTCTAAGACCGGGTGGTGGCAGTATATGCCGTCGGCCTTCATTGTCGTATTGGACATGTTTTGTCAGGTGCTTTGGTGGTGTGAACGACGTGTCGGATATTGCATCTGATTCATCTTGCTGGCTCGCCTCTTCAACAACCGTTTGCCACGAGTTGGCTTCTCCCTGGGATCTGTTTTACGGTCAGTATCCTCATTTATCGTCGGTCACGTGCCAACTCACTCTTGGATTCGAATTTCAGAGACCGGATCATGTGGTTCCTCTCCTCTGACACTACTTTGCGAAGCCCTTTTCTATGGGGCGTTCGCGGCAGCAGAGTCATCTGTGAAGGGTCCATGGGCTAGGATAGATCCTAGCTTGTCGTCGTTGCCAGCGGGAAGATCAATAATATCGGCCGTATTGGTTTCCGCTCCTTCCCCAAGGCCGCAAGTCCATTCATTCGAGCCCTCGACTCGGATTTTCTGAATAAAGTCTGAGATGTCACCAGGCATGTACTTCTCATTCATCAATTTGAGGACCTTGATAAAATCCAGAGTATCCACGGTCTTGTTGGCCAGAGCTTGCTGACGAAGCTTCCTGGCTGTGGACGCGTATCGATGCATCTTCTCGGCACTGAAAGGGAACGCAGCGGCAGTGTGTGCACCCATCTTGCCTCGCACGGTAGATAGTAGCTTTTATGTAGGAATTGTAGATGCCGAGAATGTGCGTGGTGCCCTAGACCAGATAATTAGGTCTCTGGAGCAGAATCTATTATCTTATACTTACTGAGTTGATGCAGGAGAAATGAAGATATTGGAGTCGGACGATTTATTAGGTACAACTCTACTTTTTATCATACAGCGTTGAAGCAAGTAATGTTCTGATCACGATGGCCAATGGACGTATGGAGAGCGGAGCAGCGACTATAGCAGTGCGACCGAAAACGATGCAATTTCGAATCGTGTAGAGTGCGGAGGGCAGATGTCATATATAGCTTCCCTATGGAACGGTTCTGAAAGGGTAAGTTAATGACGAAGTGAGAAAGTTGGGTAGAGGTCAGCGGAAGAGAAATGGATGTAGAGGAGATGGAGGAGTTCATGAGGCAAGTAGCGGGGAGAGAGGTTATTTATACCATTCTCAAGAGCAAGTTCGGTGGCTGGGAGAGCGGTAAGAATATAGTTACGGTAATTAGCTAGGCGGTCAGTCGATCATTGAAGTAAGTTAATAGGTTAGGTTTACCTAATATGAATGTCCATCTCAGATATCGAGACGGCAAAAGTATCATTGTATCTACATTGTAAATGGACCCGACGGGCTGGATGGTGTGGTTATTGGCTTACGCTAAGGAGCATGGGCCAATATGTATCAGGCAGTTGAGCGAGTCACATGTGAGCATGAAGGCTCACAGACCACTTTATGGAGATTCATTGTTTGCTAGAGCGATAGCTAAATAGGTGAATGAGGTTATTGATCAATGCTGTAATGCTGGTATGATCTTATTGTGCCCATTGCCAGAAAGTTGATGAAGTAAGACCTCGAATTGGCATTATACGCATCACAGGAACAACAGCTTCAACCAGATTAAAACTCCAGATAAGGGCCTCTTATAAATTGGTATGGAGGGCTCCTATTTGCCTTTATCCAGTGTCAAAACAACTTCATTAAGGGTGTAGAGATGGATCCGACATAGATATCCTTACTGAACCCAGCAGAGTAGATATTATGGCGCCTTGCTTGAATTCGTCGTCTCACGATAATCACGCTGCCACAAACTCCAATATAAAGTTAAATATTGGTGATACAACAACCTTACACGAATAAACCGGTTTTCCAAGCAGGTGAGCCAGGATAATAAGAGTATTTCCCGTATTGAAAAGCCATAATATAACTGAAAATCCGAGCTAAGAGGTCGCAATTCATAATTGGTTATCAATAGGCTATTGCCCATTTAGAAACCCAATTGGGTTATGTGATGGCCATTACTGAGAACCGTTAACGCTAATAGCAAAACACAAGAACATCACAACTTCACGTGTTGATCGCGTAACTTCTAGAGCGGGAAGGAGCAAGGTGCGTTGAGATTTTTCTATTTGGACCAACCAAGACGACATCATCTGATTTAATGAGTTGTGATACGCTGATTGGTGGACCATAATGCTAACTAGGGGGTCAAAGGGCCCAAGTAAACCGCGATAAAATAAGGTAGACACTAATATAATACATTATTCGCGAAAAGCAGACAGAGTTTACTGTAGCATATTTGCTCATCTTCAAGCCTGATTCCAGCATTTATTCCTTCCCCTTGCTAAAGTCAAACTTGCTACTCTCCCTCAACCAAGTCTCAAAGTTCTGCAAGCGCGGCTCCTCAGCCCTGAGCTTCTGAATATCGACACCGTACCCGGTCTTCTCGAAGAAGCTGAACATCCTGCCCACATCCATAGACATCCAGCGGATGCCGTGTCCCACGATCGTCCACGCCTGCGGGAGCTGCAGGCCCGCCACCTTGCGGAAGATGGAGCGCGCGTCGGCTAGCGTCAGCTCGTCGCCCGCGAGACCGATGGCGCGGTTCGCGTACGTTTCCGGGTGCAGGATGGCCTTGGCGCCGAAGAGGCCGATGTCGCGCACGCTGACCAACTGCAGCTTGGTGTCTGCCGGCATCGTCGCACATAGGGCTGCCATCATGGACCCAAAGCCTGTGGGGTTGAAGTTGTCCATGAATGCCACTGGACGTAGGATTGTGTACGTCATTGATGGATTCTCTTCACATGTTTTGCGAAGGTGGATCTCAACTGTGATTAAAATCCGTCAGTATCTAATATTGAGTCGACGCGTTCTGATAAAACTTTATGACAAGAAAACTCACTATTATGCTTCGTTATGAAATGCGGAACATCAGTAGGATTCTCCCAGCTGCGCTCACCGCGCTCCACACTACTAAACACAAAGTGTTTCACGCCGTGCTTCACCGACGCGGTCACGAGTGACATGGCCTGCGACTCCTCTTCCTCGGGCGGCGGGGTCGTGTACGAGAACACGGTGTCAATGTCCTTATGGGCTGCGAAGATGGGCTCCGGGTTCTTCGTGTCGCCCTCCACAATCTCCAGGTTCAGCGTCTTCCCGTACTTCGGGACCAGGGCCTGCGCGCCCTTTGACGACGCATTCCGCGTCAGAGCCAGGATTTTCAGATTCGGAAAGGAACTAGACGAGGTGCTGGCGAGGTGTGAGAGCTCTGAGAGCACGGCGCTGCCCTGCTGGCCTGTTGCGCCCACGAGCAGGATCTTACGTAGCAAAGATGCCATTTTTAGGGTATCGGTTTATTGAGACTGCCAATTGTAGATTCAAGCTATGGTAGGTTAAGTTGCAGTAAGGTTGAAGTTAGGTTAAGTATGAGTTGGATAAGTAGTTTGCTTTAGTATATGGATGAGGTCGTTGGACATGAGCCAACTCTTATAATGCGGACGACCAAGATAGATATACTAACTTGAACTGTATTTTAATATAGATTTTGTTGGAATGCGTTTATAGCTTTATTAAGCACATCCGAAGGGTCACCCCTCAATATTTTACATGCGAGATTCATCTTCAGCCTTCCAATGGTCTAACTTTGACATTAAGTTCATGACGTTCTCCTCCAACCGGGATCCCGGTGGGGTTGATCAATGATCGGTCCCGACTAAGGACTTAGTTACGACCCGTTTTTCCCCACAGAATGCGAAGTTGCGGGTACTTACTTACCCGCGATGAATTGGGTTCGGAACACTGTTAAGTTATAAAATGATGCTAGATCTGATAGCTAGCTTCAGTGGAAATATTGTATTTTTAGGCATAATATGTGATAAAAAAATAAAGTATATACTGCATACTCCTTGTATAAAGCAGCACCTATAGTCGACGTAATCAAGTATAAGTGACCTAGATCAACAATTCGGTCCCGAGCACTATTATTCAGCTTTATCCATATTCGGCCGACTCTTCGTCCGTTTTAGATCTGGACAATAAATATAAGCTGAGATGTCACCCACAATTCTTGGCTTTCCGGTAACTTTGACCATGTTACTGCCCGAATACCGACACTTAGCAGGACTGATATTGCTTTTGGCCGCTCAAGTAATGATAAAAACGCCGAGCATCATTATGGAATCTCTCACAAAGCTGGTCCTTCCCAAGCCTCTCGCCTCAACCGACATAGCCAGGCTTGTTTATGCGAAAGCGCGAGTTCTTTCTCCTTCGCGAAGCCCGAGTTCTGAAGATGCTTGATAAATCTAAGGCTCATTAGTCACCGAATATTTTTCCGCCGGACGGAAATACTGACCTCGTATTATCAACTCTCGGCTCTAGGTAGACATTCATGGTGCGATTATCCGCCTGCCAGCACCATTGGAGGAGACTCGAGAGCCACGCCTTCACTTTCCCTCTCGCCCACTCCTCGCCAACCAAGACGTGCAACCCCCTATCAAAGTCCTGTGCATCATTGCCCATGTACTGGCCTAGCGGATCTTCTTTAACCCAGTAAATCTCGAAATAGCCGAAAGGAACCCCGTCCCAGAGCCCAATGGCCGGGAAAGAGTGTTGTGATTTCAGGGCATCAGGAAGGAATTCCTCCCGAAATCCGCCCCAGAACGCAGACACGCGCGGGTTGGATAGCCATTCTTGCAGTAGCGACCGATCAGTTCGCGAGAAGAGATGCGTGAGGTCACTGTCCGCTTCTCCCTTTCCAACCGGTCCCAAATGGGGAACCGGGTTCGGTGAAAGCGATGCTACTCGAAAAGAAAGATATTTTCCCGCACTAGGAATAAAGCGGGAGTAGAAGATTTCACCCATACGAGGCGGTTTCTGCCGACGTGGGTGTCGTATATTGTTTGTGATGGTATACTGCAGAGGAGGGGGAGGATAATATGTCGGTAGGTGTGACGAAGAGTAATAAGGACCAACAGGAAACGTTGGCGCAGTTGTCGGCGTCGCTGGTACCAAAGCCCCGGGGACGTCAGCGATTATGCTAGTCGAGGGCCCAATTGGCGAAGCAGACCGCTGAAGTGCATCGTTAATCGCGGGTGAAGTCGGCCGACTTGTAATTGGCGACTCGGGATAGGACGACTGTTGCGTCTTCACAGGCTGCAGTGTGAAGAGGAATATTCCGCTGGGAATCTGCCAGAACACACGCCGAGTGACGAACATGTGGTCCCATCCCTGTTCGTCATGAAAGCCGCTTCCCACCGAGGTATCGAAGCTGGTGATCAGGCCCATTCTTTCCAGCCTTGGAATCATATTTTTGCTACGGAAAACACCATCGCGCTTAATTCTGATGCGCCAGTCACCCTTGGGTCTCGCATCGGCGGGAGTAAACCTAGTCCGCTCGTTATCGATATAGGGTGCAGGCTCGGGCTGTTGGAAATACCAGTATAACGATATCCACAGCATCAAGGCGATCTGGCGAGATGGACTTGCGGGGGGCTTGAAATCACTGCTAGAAGGGTTGGATATGGATGAGATGAATATGGTGTCATTTTGCAAGGTGGGTTGGCGGTATCGATGAGAACGGCTTGGAGAAGAGCTTGGATCCCCGCCGTTCTCTTCACCAGCTGGTAGCTGCGAATCAGGTTTGACGCCATCTTCGGTGTGTATTGCAACTGTCCATCCAGCGGGAAATGGCGTAGGATGAGTATTGAGCTCATTGTTTTTAAAAAATAAACCACCGAAGACGGGTTGTACGGCGAAGGTCTGCCCATCAGGCAAGTGAACTGATGAGGGGGCCATGAGTCCACAATGGGGATAGGAGAGCCGCTAGAACACCACTTCAACTTAAGTCACAGCCCAAAAATATGAGGGGTCAAGTTGCTATAGTTAAAAATCAAACAGTGTATCGTGAGTTCACTACAAGCATTGATACCAAGTGTAAAGGGAACGAGGACGTTTATACCTTGAATTCAATCAGTTATCCCCACACTGGTGCACGGGTACAATGGACTTGGAGATAATACCCAAGTACCAGATAGTATGGGGATCGCTACATTGGTTTAGTTCAAGTGACAGCGTAGTAGCAGTTTCGGCTGGGCCCGTATGGTGAGACTGGATTTGTAAAACCAGCACGCGGATAGGCAGGAGGGCAAAGGGGCGAGATCACGGGGAATTCCCAACGTCATTCTGTCACGACGGTGACCTGATTATTGTTGGTGGGGCCATCTCTAGGGTAGCTGCAGTGGCTCTTGGTGCTGCATATTTATAACGCCGATACTATAATTAGCTGAATATCACCAACTCAAACATAGGCCTCGACAGGTATACTATAATGGCGTGTTTCAACAAGATGATATGTAAAATCATGGCAACTCAAACACGACTATCAGCTGTTGTTTCTGCTATAAGTGTAAAAGGCTAAATGAAGGAATATGGCAAGTTGCCCCTCATATGCCGTGTCAGCACCGGCCATCGGCCGCTTATTGATCCTATGGAAAATGAAAGCCAAGTAGCGGACATGAGGATATCGTAACTCATGGCTTGGAGATAAAATCCCTAATACTCCTCTCATAATGAAATTGCACCATTGGAGATGGGTATAATAATTTGGTGAAGATTTCATCTGAAAAGAGGAGAATGTTTATGCCGAGACCGATTCCGGCGAGGGGTCGTCTCACGCCCATTTGCATAGCAGTATGCATGTATCTCCATATAAAGCGATAAATATACGTTAATTTTTATATCATTTGGCATACAAGATTGCACGAGTCAACTAGTTTAATAAACACCATTTATCTATTTTTCTGCCCTCTCGAGGACGCGTAATGTCTGTGTTTTCCTCTTCCGATCCTCCTCAGCGAAATGACGCCAAGGCGTCGATGTGATGTATCGGTGGGAAAAAAGAAAAGATACGGTATCATCAGTTCTTAATGAAGCAAAAAGCGTAAAATCAATATGGGAAATATTTATTACGAGTTTCCCGATTATTGAGATCGCATTGTATGCTTTAAGATAATACATTCATCCAAATTTGTGTCCAAAAATGCGCGCATCAACTCCATAAGCTCCCAATCTATTGTCGCCGGCCTTTGTGGTTCATATCAATAGCTTGCTCTTGGGTATCAGTTCCAAATATTTACTCTTTCTTATCTTGCGTCTTGTCTTTAGATTCGCTCTTCTGCTGAGTTTCCTCATCGGCTTCCGCGGCGTCTTCGTCGTCTACAGTCTCACGCTTCTTCTTGCCGTTCTCTTTCTCTAGGACTTTCTTGACCTCCTCACCGCCTAGATCTTTAGTCTCATTCCAGTCCACGTCGTACTCTTCAGCTATAATTCGGATCTCCCTACGGAGCGCATTGGTGTCGTGGACGAGCGCTTCCCACTTCTGTGGCTCGAATCCTCGGGCCTGGTACAAAATGTTTTGTCGCCGCGAGACCGTGATTTTCAATGCCGCCTGGTAGCTCAGGTCTCGACTAATGAACAAGAACCATAGGTAACCACCCATGATGGTAGTCAACCCCGCGAGATAGGTAACAGGTTCAACGAGATCCCAGCCCGCGTCGGTGTGAAACGTGACATAATACACGGTACCCCACCATCCCGACAACGCCGCAAAGCCAGCTTGTGCCAGCCGGTGGGCGCCGCGATGTGCTAGCATGTCGCAGTCTTGCTTGATTTTTGATAGCTCCTCGATTGAACGAGACATCCGCCTGAGCCTGAGTCGCATGTAGTGTGTGCGGTCGTTGAAACTCGGTACTTCAACACGCATGGCCGTATTGAGCCCGGCGACGTGGATGATGAATTCGCGTCCACGCGCGGCGTCCCGGATGAAGTCACCGATCTCGGTACTGCTGGACCAGCGGACCCAATCTTGGTGCTCGGCAGGGGTTTCTGTGCCCTCGTGACCAAGTCCCGAATACGAGGAGATATTAGAGCCATTCTTGTCTTTTTTCTGGCCCTCTTCGTCGCGCTCCGACCCTTCGGCGATGAAGTATACGCTAGGCAGCTTTTCGTGGCCGTCGCTATCGTGGACGGTCGGCAACTCGGCCTGGATCAGACGTTCCAGGTACGAGAGTGGTTGTTGGGGATGCACGAGCAGCGCCAGCGGTTGGATGTCTTCATTTTGCGCGAGAGCCCGAAACTCGCCCTTGTTGCCGTGTTCATCGTGTGTAGCGTCGACGGGAAGCGGTAGAATCAATTTGAGGAGCCGTGTCGGAGTCGTCAATAGTTTCCCTAGCAAGAAAGACAACGGTCAGTCTCGTGTTTGACGCTTGAAGGTTTCCTGGCAGAAAACGAATCACCTTTGGTCATGGTCTTGTTCATGGTGCGATGGGATTCATCGGCGGGTGGCTTGTCTGCGCCCTCCCTCTGCCACGGCCGCTTGATCTGGTTTTTAGTAGCTTCCTGGATGCTGGCCTCGACCTGCTCCTCGTGAGCAAGCTGGTCCCTCTCATTTGTTTCGCGAACCGATTCCTCGTCTATGAGATCTTTCGTTCGGTCTAGCGAAGAAGCGATGTGTCTAAAGCCGGAACGAGAACCGGGCAGAGAACCGGGCAATGGCCGTGTTTGCAGCCATTGGACCGGGGCGGAATGATGGCGCGCATCACGATGAAAGCCGCTGCTACTACTACTACTACACCAACCAGCTAGCCGTCGAAAGGTCGTGGCTGCTGACAGCTGAGAGCATGCTCGAGTCGCATAGCTCATATTTTCCTCGTCTGGCTCTCTGGGGAGAAATTCGAGCGGAATGGTATAATTGAGGTGGGTTGGTGCCAACTGCTGTGACCAAAGAACCTGAACTCGTTCCCAAACAGCGTAGCGAATCGGTGACGTCACGCATCATGGCCGTTTCTGTTCCTGTTCCTGTTCCTGGTAATGGCTGCCCCGCCAGCACAGCATATCGGACATGGCCATAGTTCTTTCAATTCGACCTCTTATATCTCAATTCAGTAGTTTTCAGAAATCTTTTCAAGATCCTATCCCTATAACGGTGGTCGTGTAGGCAGCCAAAGATTCACTAGGACGGGCAACGGCGGCACGACGTTTGGAGACTAAAGCCCTTTTGTTGTAGGTACCTACTTACTATGTAAGTGCTCTGAATTATCCGCCCCGCAATTCTAACTAAGCTTTGCATGCAATTTCTACGGTGAATTCTCCCGATGGAGGCGACTTATTTCCAACGGGTAGAATTTTAATCTGAATGACTGGCCGAGGAAGAACGCTTGCAGTCTTATACCTGTTATTACAACTATAGGTACGGATTTACTGAGCTACGTTAGGTAGACTTACCAGCGTTGCCAGCAGCTCGCGGTTACTACCTAATTGAGCAGTTGTAGCCTAACAAGGTTAGTACTAACTATAGCCACGCGTTTCTGATATCAAAGTCCATCGTAAACTATAAACTACAGGCTTGAAAGACCTAATGTTTGAATCCTAGTATAACGAAGAAAAATAGAAAGTAGAAATGGAAGATAGGTTAACCACCATGTCGTGCCCTTTTATCATTGCCCACAATAGTGGTGTCCTGCCATGATCCTCGTTTTTGGATTCCGCATCGGCACCCTTCTCAAGCAGCGCTTCAACTACGGCCTGACAACCCTTTGCTACTGCTAATGATAGCACTGTTTGACCATTTGGCATTTATCTCCGTCTTCTTCTCTAGAAGCGCCTCGGATACCGATTTATACTTGTTTAGTGTTGCCAGTATCCTGTCGTCTTTGCTTGGCGTCCTTTTCAAGCAGCATCTTAACTACTATTACCTGCCAGCTTTTTACAGTCCATGAGATAGGCGTCCGGCCAAACGTATCCTTAGGGTTAATATAGTTCCCATCAAGTAGACCTTCTACAGCTTCTTGAAGTCCGAAGTATGCCGCTAAATGAAGTCCTTTGATTCGCCTTGGGACCGCTTGGCTGTAACCGGTATGCCCATTGAGGGCCATCAATGCCTGGCTTAATGCCTCCACCTTGGCCTCACACTGCAGGAAGTCCATGACTTCTTTAGGGTGCGTTAAAGCGTCGCGAGCATGATAGCCCCAGTTGTTCGAAGCATAATCGTAAAGCGGATATGACCGTAGTCGCTCCTCAAAGTCGCCGTCTGTTTGACAAGACCCGCTCTCAAAGACACTAAAGGAGAGGTAGGTGACGCAGATCGTCGTGATCTCGGTCTCCCCATTCGGAAACCATTTTTCCTGAGTTCGCTTAAAGTATTCTTTTGTCGTTTTGTGGATTGACCGAATGATGCCGCTTTCTTCGTTAAGTGTGACCAACCCAGCACACACCGCAACCATAATTTGCAAGGGCGTGCTCGAGTTCGGACTTAACCAGTTGCCTCCTTACGCATATGATCCATGATATAACTTTCTTAGCAAGATCTTTGTGATCTTCGTCCTGATTTTTGATTCGTTTCATGGCGTTCTCATACGCCTGGTCGTACGCTCTGGGTCCCGTCGACAACTCTGTAAGAGCCATCCGGACAGCCTTGGTTGACACCTTTCCGGTCAGTGATCCCAGATGGAGCTGTGCAAGTAGAAACCTGAGAGTATATTAACATAATATTACATTCGATTATAAGAAATGAAATCCACTCACATTCCGTCTGCTAATCTCCCAATCGTAGACGTCGTTGCTCATTTGGCTCATCTTTTTCTCAACTTTAAGCTATCGTTAGTTCTGCGTTGGTAGTATCATGTATCTCGTACTCACGCTTCTCCATTGTTTCTTTCATTCTCCTCGTCTCCTTCACGTCCTGGCCATAGACTTTGAGAAGAACAACCCTACCGTAGGCTGCGGCGGCAGCAGCAGCGTAGTGATGCCAGTCATCTCGTTTGTGTGTCGGCGTAGTCGCATATTCCTCGGGCTGCCAGACACGAAATTTCGTCCATAATGCCAACCGCTTCCATTTTGAAGCAGATTGCGTCGTCGTGGCCCCGGCGCAAGCTATATCGGTCCTCAGGATTTTTGATAACACCACTGCCTGAGAGTATGAGGCCTCGATAAACCACGGGTTGTGCAGGTTCATCACGCCTTGCGCGGACCACAACCTTCTTTTCACTAGACGCTTCGCATCCACTACAATCACCCCCTACATTGACATGGTGAAAAGATTGATCATAGAGAACATCATCACTTTCAGGTCGTGCATATCCTGATTGTCTAATAATATTCCTCAGAATCCTCCTAAACCGACTCCTATTCATCGATTCGTCTTCTTCTAAAGAACCATCTGCGCCAATCAAGATCGGAGGGGCCTTATTTAGGGACCCTTTCAAGACGAACTTATCGCCTTGTTTATACTTGCCGAAATCATACTGAAGGACGCCAGGATGACCGTCTTGGGGGATGCTGACTGCGATGTTCCCCAAACGGATGTCACGCTTGGTAAGGCTAGAAATCCCGGCTCCGATGCCGACCATCAAGGCGAACCTAACGTTTGGAAATTGCTGGCAAACGGTCGTGGCGCATTGGGCGACCTTTATCGTTCCCATTTGATGAGGTCGCACTATGATGACCTTGTGTTCACCGATGAGGCAAAAAGAATAAACATATTTTGCCGGACCTATTGTCTTCGGATGACATTTGAGTTGGTCATCTAAGCTATACTTGACTGCGACGGATTCGTAGGAGAGAGCACAGAATATGGCCACTGTGATATCCCCAGCAGCGATCTCCATGAACTTTTCCAGATCGGATTCCTCGTCCGTGTCATTCGTCTGAGTTGGTGTGCCCAAATCACCAGAAAGTTGCGTTCCACCTTTTTTCGGCACCGGCTTCGGCAATTTTGGTTGTCCTCAGAAGTGTATTCCCGCTTCGATATTACCTAAGGGGTAGTATTCGGTGAGAATACACGGGTTTCAGACAGTTGATCGGCTTCTATGACCGGGTTCTTCTGAGCAAGGATTCATTCGCTAGAAGTTTCTACAAGTACAGTCAAACGCGTATTGCTGGTCTCAGAGTAGGAGAGATAGAAAAGTGGTTAAATGCGAAGGGAATGGATGTCGCGCTGGTGTCCAGCCTCAAGGGTTGGATTTAGCAGGGCCTTGGGCAGATTGCAATATAGCTGACGTTACAACACGATTCGCAGGCACAGATTTATAGCCAAGATTGACATGTACAGCAGGAGTAACACGGGTTGAGAGGCACACCGCCGCAAGCTAACCGGTAGCTTTGTCTATCATCTTGTGGAACTTATTGAGTATCAAGAGGAACTGCCCCAGTTGTCGTGTTCTTGGTTCTCAACATAGCTATCGTCTTAATGGAGTCTACGTTCAAACGATACTGAGATCGAATAGTTTCGGGGGGCGTGACTTTACTATGTCTTCCATATGTAAGTGAGCGAATCTTCGGGCTATATTGTTTTATTTGGACCCCATCTAGCATGCGCCCAGGTTGGCTTGTTTCGTACCATACCGAATATCTTCATCGACCACTTCCATGCCCTTCCGCCTATATAGGTATATGCTTCAAGGCTCTCAGACGAAAGGGAAACTACAACTACGTGTCCTCCTCAGGTTAGGCGTTTTATAACACAAGCTCTTCTTTCAACGCATCCTATTGACATCCAAGATGTGTGTACACCATCAGCTGACTGGATCAATTTATTGTAACAGTGCGAGCATTGCAATGATTGCCAAACTCGTTTGAATTCCATCTCAAACATGCGATGCCGTAAGCAATGAATAGGATCCATTACGATTTTGTGCTACAGTTTTGCATTAAAATAAGTTCTATTTTTGCCGTTTCTACTGCGGCGATCAGACCAATCCTCAAAATAAACAAAGGCTGTTCGACATCAACCCATACTATAAGCCAGCAGTAGTTAGGGTGATGATATTCCACAAAAAGCTTCCGTAGGTCGTGAGTCGAGTCACGGCATAACGAAGAAGACGTTTCCATATAGGCATTCCACGCCCTTGTTTTTAAACCGAAATACGATGGCCCAAACAGGAAATTCATTCTTCAATTGAGTTTAGCAAATTGGGTTAAGCGCAACACTTCCGTGGTTCCGATATCGTGAGTAGATACCTAGAACAGAACCTTTATTTTAAGGAAATAAATCAAACCGTGTACACATCATAGGACCCTGAAAGAGTTTCGATTGCCTCTAGGGGTTAGCTCAGCAGCGGCCGTGAGGCGTAGGGCTGACGTGAGGTGTCCACCATACTATGTTAGGCAGTAACCTATTGCCCTATGAAATCTTATAACTGAAAATGGTTCAAATACGGTGGCTATGTATGTACTCGTACGCTAATTGTCAGCACATTTGCGGACTTCGGATCAGCTCGGCAGTCGTATACGAGTTAAAATAGAATCGGTGACAGATATGTACTATGTTCAAAATGTCTTATATAGCGTCTTGCCTAGATAGCTTATTGTAAGATGGTTAAAAGTCTTCTACAAAATCGATTGACAAAGTCCCCAAGTCCACTTGAACCCAACTATATCTTCACCATCAGCAACGAACCGTTACTATGGGTATATCAGGAAACTTTGCTAAAGACTTCCCCGTCGCCATCGGAATCGCTGCTGGAGTAACCATCGCCGCGCTTATAGTCGTTTGCGTTGCGGCTCATTTTGGTCCCAGCATGTGCGGAATTGGCAGGAAAGAGAAGTGGCTCACGCCAGACGTTGAAAAATCGGGGTTTCAGAGCAGCGCAAACATGCAGTTGGTGGCAGGGGCATCAAATCATCCGCAGTAAAAGATACCTCGACCATCCACTGTATTATACCGATATCAAGCAACCAGGAGGCCACGAATAGCCATCGCCATCTTTATTGACGATTTTATGTTGAGTGCCGACAGCAACCCGGCCGACAACACTGGAAATATTCGGAAAGCATCTAACTGAAAGGCCTGCCGGTGACAGAAATGCAAACCCTTGGCGTATTAGGGAGAAGATCCTCCTTTACTCCTTCGCTTAGATCAAGAAGATAGAAGAGACTAAGAGAAAAGACCACACGCCAAATACAGAGCCAATGGTTCTGCAGCAACTATACCACAAACCCGCATTCCACATTTTGAAGACTTGATCCACCAGAAGAGTGTGTTATTGACGCTGTCTTGGTCATATACAACTATAATGATTAATGAGGGGATCTGGGTGGAATGGGATTGAATGCGACTTTGAATGGTTAGACGGATATAAAGGCGGTTACTCGAAAAATTTTGATCCTGATAGAGCCAAGATACCCAAATAGTGATAAACTTATTTCCATCGCGGTATGTACTTGTCAGGAGATTGCCACGCCTACAATCAGTTCCTATAGTTTCCGACTTTCCCTCGAGTCATAGTCAGCTACAAGTATGACCGTGCGCTGGAATGTAGGTTATTTAAGTCAATGAATGAGGCAAGAAACCCAGTTGAAATAACCGACCACATATCAAAGCAGTTTTTTGAGGCAGCAAAGAAAACGTATGTTAAGTTACCTATTAAAGTTTTGCGAAGCTTTAGCTCGGCGCGTTGAGCTTACAAATATCAAGGGATACTTGCAATTGTCAAGATGGATTGATTCGGCCAAGCGCCTAATACTAAGTCAAGTTCTTACTGGTTATGTCTAAAGTTTACCATTTATAAATATCTGTACGTGATGTATAATTTATGTATTAGAAAATACCTGGGATCTCTTCACCACATAAGAAACGGAGCACGACCCGGAGGTAGCTGCCAGCTGCCACTCAGCCGCCAGCAGCAACGTCATCGCAATCCCTGTAGCATGCATTTCGTTGCCCCTCCAAACCGAGCCGAGGATAGCTTCGATCACCGCGCAACGGCCGACAACAAATCCGACTGCCTGAAAGTGACGCGCATACCAACTACGTCGCACTTCACGAGTGGCTCATCGTCTCGCGATCCGCCCAACGACCTATTATTAAAACCTAAAGCCAATATCGACCTTGCCCTCCTCTATCTTCAAGGGCCCCTACCTAAACTTCCCAGAGGCACCCAAACAAACTCCCGCCAAACCCAACGAACCATACACACACACACACACCAACCACCATGAATCGCCTCTTCGGCACCGCCCCCAAGGGGCCAAAACCAACCCTAAACTCAGCAATCAGCAACATCGACACGCGGATCTCGTCAGTCGACGTGAAGATCGCCAGCATAAACGCCGAGCTCCAAACATACCAAACAAAGATGTCCAAGATGCGGGAGGGGCCCGGGAAATCGGCGCTGAAGCAGAAGGCGCTGAAGGTGCTGCAGAGGCGGAAACAGTACGAGGCGCAGCGCGACCAGCTGCAGTCGCAGGTGTGGAACATGGAGCAGGCGCAGACGATGCAGGACAACCTGGCGGGGGTCATGACGACGGTGGACGCGATGAAGACGACGCAGAAGGAGCTCAAGAAGCAGTACGGCAAGGTCGACCTCGACAAGATCGAGCGCATGCAGGACGAGATGGCCGACCTCCTCGACGTCGGCAACGAGATCCAGGAGACGCTGTCCCGCGGCTACGAGGTCCCCGACGACGTCGACGAGGCCGAGCTCGATGCCGAGCTCGAGATGCTCGGCGCCGAGATGGAGGCCGAGGGCGCCGGCGCTCTGGACGCCGGTGGTGTCCCGGATTTCATGCGCGACGAGGTCCCTGACTTCATCGACGAGCCGCCCGAGACGTCCAAGGTCCAGGAGGCGGCGAGGTGAGATGGGATGGTGTTGCGTTCTGTCTAAACCGACTTTCTTTCGAAATGAGTTGAGTTGGGACGGGGAGAGGAAGTAAGGAAATCGGGCAATGAAAGTCGGCATGTAGCCGAGGCGTTCCTGGCGTTATAGCAAATTGCGGAGTTTTTTTTTTTTTTTTTCTAAGAAAAACGGGAGGATCATGCAATGCATAGGAGTTGGGTCGTCGAGAAATCATCGTGTTTCGTTCAATTGTGGACATCAGCCGTTCTGTAACAGCTATCTAGATACATGAATACTATGTGTTACACGTCACCGAGTGACCGCTGTTAAAGAGTTTTACATGTCTTGTATGTACTTGAGCATCACTGGTACTTCCGCCGTCGCAATCATGCTTGTTAAGCAGGAGAAACTTGGAAGGGTTCTACCAAGATAGCTTGTTTGTTCGTTCAAGTTCAAAACTATTCGACAGTTCCAAAAAATCTTGCTACTTCTTCGAGCTCCGCGTCTCCGTTGCAGAAGTCCCACCCTACTATGGTGCTTGTTTGACTGCAGCAAATAATCCGCCGTGCGTCGAATTGGAGTTTGAAAATCCTGGCCGGGCTAGCCTCTGCCTGCCCCATGTGCGGATGCACTTGGGGTTCGCCTACCATCTGAGGCATCTGAGGATGCGCTAGTGTTGGTGCTGGTGCTGGTGTTTGTGCTTGTGCTTGTGCTTGCAAGTGACCATGATCTCGATTCTCGCCATGCCCTAAAGTGGGAATGGGCTGTGATTGGCTGTTATGAATATGCATCGCAAATGGCTGCAAAGCTGGCTGTTGCGGAAGAACTGGGTGAGAGTGATGTGAATGTGTCCCGCGTCCCATGGTGGGCGGCGGGCCACCACCCGTGCTAATTCCAGGAATCGTTGCTTGGCCTGAGGTCGAAGGACCTGGAGGGCTACCGTTTAAGAGCTGTGATAAACTTAGCGGTTGGCTTGACCGTGGAGGTGCCACATGTGAACTTGTATGGGGAGTGTGGGATGATGTTGCTTCTGCCGCTAGGGCTTGCTGCACAGATTCCCGGATCCTGTTCTGTGCGATCTGCGCCCTGACAAGGCATGTGCTAACCACTTGCCGCAGCTGTGAACGCAGCATAGCATCGGGTTCTCTGTCGATGGCTGCTTGGATGTGGGAATTGTAAGTGAGCATTGTAGGAAACGAGTTTAGGGCTGAGTGGAGAGCGGCAGGGCCCTGGGGGACGGCAGCATCAATCATCTGAGTGTACGATGCCGTAGTTTGAGGGGTGATTGCGGCATGAATGGGATGCTCGACCTGAGTGTACGTAGGTGGCGGCCGTTGCAGTGCTGGAGGGGCACTGGTCGGTTGAGATGGTGGTCGGTTTGCTGGGGTCTGGTCTGTTCGATGGGTAGACGTGTTAACGGCATCGGGAGATAGTCGACGTGGCGCCGCAGATGTGGACGTGCCCGAGTTTTGCTTGAGAGCCGCTGCAGCCCCTTCTTCCTGGCGAAGAATGTGTGCACTTTTCCAGGCACCCTCTCGGTCTCGGCGCCAAATGATGATACTTTGGTCATATGAACCGGAAACGATCCTCCCATACGGCCCGCCGCCACCACCAGGGGGTAGCTTTGCCCCATATGCGGTGATGTCTTCGGGACGGCGGCTGCCTGCGTTGTAAGCGCGTCGCCTACCCAATTTCGTCTCGTCGAGAGAGCCCTCGTTCAGGGCCTGGAAATATGCTTTGTCGATCGCCTTAGCCTCAAGCTGGTCCTCTTCTTTGCTAAAAGGTAGGTCACCAAAGCCGGCCTGAACTGTTCGAACGAGATGACTGTGGGCACGCAGACTGGCGACTTCTAAGCCAGATTCACAATCGAAGACTTTGACTTCATTATCACTGCTGCCGCTTACAATCCGCCGTCCATCGTACTGGACACACGCAATGCCCTTACCATGACCTATGAACGTCCGTTTCACAATCTGATTGGGCCAATCCCACAGTCTAATATTTCTGTCGCCACTAGCGGACACGATTTCTTTATCGTATATCTGAACAGCATTGACGGCGGCATTGTGGCCTTCCAAACAAGCAATCATTGTATATGGTGGTGTGATAGCTTGTTGATTCAAGGGCGAGTCATCATACCCGTAGTTTCGGAGATTGAGCGGGACCGGACTCACGGCCTGGGAGTCGTGATAGCCCACGTCGCCAGGCCGCAGAGGCTGGCGATTAAAGATCTTGATGGTCTTGTCCTTGGAACAAGTCACTAGGATTCGTTTGTCGAATTTGACGTTCAATACGGACTCTCTGTGTGCCCTCTTCAAACGTTGTAGTATCTCGCCCGTGGAGAACCTCCATAATATGACGTCTGAGTCACTACTTCCAGAGACAATCAGATCTTCTTCCGGATCAGAATCAAATTGGAGGCATAAGACCGATCCGTTGTGGCCAGTTAGAGGCGGGCGCACCAAGCGTCTGGACCGGAGATTCCAGATACGCAGAGTACGGTCCCTACTACCACTGACAAGGTACTCCGAGTTATACTGAAGGCTGTATATGCACTCATTGTGTCCCTCTTCGGGGTGGTCAGGGTGCGGTAATTGGAAATTAGTGTAACGGCCACGCTCCCAATTGTTCTCCAGCTTCCGTCGCATACTATATAAGTACTTCCAACTAATCTTATAGCGTCGGTCTCGCCAGTCGTATATCCATAAAGTTGACTTGGGTAGTGATGACGAGGTATTAATTGCTTCGATTGGCGGTGTTGGAGAATGTGAAGACTCAGTTACAGCCCTCTCTTTGCCTTTGTCAAGTTGTAAGCCCGACCTATCCTTCGAGTGCAGCATCGGGCTCGGTGATTTCATAAAGTTGCCTAACTTTCGCATAGGCCTGTTGCTGTGAGATGAGGAACCGCTGCTACCTCTTTGCGGCCCACCGAAAAGACTGGTGCCTGACATAGGTATATCATTCTGCTCTTGACTCGTGGCGATATCTGCATCGACCATCTCATAATCATCTTCTTCATCCCGGTCTTCGTCTCTGGGTTCTGGGTCAGATATGGCTCGTTTTTTGGAAACGTGGCCGCCTTCCGCCAACTTAACCCTCTGGGGGTGCATTTGAGAAGCCGTCGAATTCTCGTTCATCCGTTCTTCCGCGAGGATGATCTCGGAGATAATTGCTTTCCACCCTTCGAGGTAATATAATTTCTCCCATAGCTTTCGGTCCGAGGCCAGGTTGTACCATCCCCGGCAACACAGGGCTACCCGGATCAGCGATTCTGCGTCTAGATAGCCCAGAACCTTTAGGCAGATCTCGGGAGGTAAGTGATTCACGAAGTTAATATAGAGACGCGGATTTAGCTGGGTCATGACGATGTCAGCAATAATGGTGGTGGGGAGCTCATTCAAGAGCAGCATGGCGAAATCTGTTAGCCAGACGGGTAAGCGCGCTTTCACATTATTCGGGGGTATCGGCGGGGTGAGGGGGCTTACGTTTCTTTTCTTGCACCGTCAACTTGGGCATTTGCGCGGCGAACCAGGCTGGAAGTCCGGCGGAAGAGCGCAGCGCTGTAGCGGAGGTGCTGTCCTCGAGGCTGCCTGAAGGGGAGGTGTTAAGGGGATGCTCGGAATAGCCCTCGTCGGGCTCTTGGGTTGAAGGGAAGGTCTCCATAGCAGCTACTGCTGTGCTACAGCTTCGCTGCAGTCAGGATGAAGGCGCCCGAGGCGTCAATCAGGCTGTGGGGGGCCTAGGCTAGCCGCCGGTCGCTGGTCGCTGGTCGCTGGTCGCTGGTCGCTGGTCGCTGGTCGCTGGTCGCTGGTTCGGTAGATGGTAGATGGTAGATGGTAGATGGTGGATGATGGTGGAAGCACGGTGGATATGAAGAGGTGGACGGTGGGATCTTCGCGATAAGAGAGGCGCAGTGTCGAATGCAAGACAAGGCAGCGGGCGGCAAGGCGAAGCTTCGGGTTGGGATGCAAAAGGCGGTTGTCAAGTTGTCAGACCAATCGAATGATGACGGGGCTCCTGCGCTGATACGTCAGGTCTGTTATTGGGTCTGTTATGTTAAGGTTGTCAGTCGCGGGCTTGGCGGCGATGGTGGTTTTGGTTGCGATTGAGTGAGAGGGAAGAGGCAAGCGATGAGCTCGAATGTTGGGCTGCATACCTAAAATCGCCTTGGGATGGATTTATTACTAGATGATGCAAGATCATACAGTGTTGTTGCCTTCGTTTTGTTGTTTGTACACGTGCACGTAGAGTAAGGGACCTTGGTCGTCGCTGGCATTCAATCAGCAACGTTGGAACCCCCTGCTACCTGAGGTATCGGGCATCGGGCTTGGACGTACATACAGCATCTAGGTGCTGATAACAAAGTACCTACATAGGTACCTTAAGATGTAAGGCATTGATTGCAACAACACCGCCGCAGGGTCTTACCTAACTTCTCCAGCGGCTAGGCAGTGGATCCTAGGCGGGCTAGCAGGCAACCTTTTAGCGTCTAGCAGGGTACATAGTAACCAGTGACAGATCCAGATTTGACACTCCCGGCCTGTGGATACCTAAGGCAATGAACATCGAAATTCGCTTAATGCTTCGATTTCGCCTCTAACATCTTGATAGATTAAGCCATCCAGATTAAGATTTGATTAGGTAAGCCCAAAGGAGATTTGTATATTACCTGTACCAGATGCATGGTCATGTCACGCAAACTTACATTAACTTGGCTGGGAACTTACCAAGCAGAAGCAGGAGAACTCCAGACTAATAAAAACTCAGATTTATCAAGGACGAGGTAATCGACATATCCTCATGAAATATTTAAGTAAGTAGGTATGTAAACACCGGGCTAGTTGCTAGCACGACGAGTAAACACCATCCTAGGTGTAGTGAATAGATTCTAGGGACTCGTTCACCGCACCTAGGTCCCTTGGCTTCTCATAACAGATGATCCCGCTCGACCGCATGAACTGGCCGTTTTAGGGCTAATCACAAGCATAGTAATGACTAGACTAGTCTAGCTAGTGGGTGTAGTCGTAACGGTATTGTATCCATGCAAAGAAGAAATAGAAGCATCGAAGAATACCCCGTGCCACTCGAGCCACTTTGTGTTCTTAGAATGGCAAGATGAAACCAACCAATGAAAGCATGTACCTTTGCCGGAGTACCGTCGAGATGGATTCAAGTACGGTGTAAAACCCTTGCCGCTTTTAGCCCAAGCCTTAGTCAAAATCTTAGCTAAGACTAGTCTAAAAGTGGACTAGATAACTTGCATTATGACCCTTGGTAATACTCTATAATAATATTAAACGTACAAATACCTAACCGTGGTAAACGGAATAGGGAGTTACCCTGTTTAAAATAGAAAGTCTACTTACTTTCTAATCGAGGCTATAGATAGTGCCTGATTTGCTGGCGATAGACCTTACAACCATGATTATTATCATCTTAAACACGGGGGTTATTCCAAGTTTCTACCTAGACTAACGCCTTTCGCCAGCTTCTATAGTTCACTTCAACCTACGTGACTGCTAGTGAGAGCCAAGCGTAAAAAGGAACGTGGGAGTCAAGGCTTGTAAGAACGATAAGGTTTTTGACGATCTGCCTCTGCAAAATTGGGGTATTGTCACACGGAATAACCCAAGGTAGTGAAGATGCGTATATCCGATGCCAGGGGTTAGATCATGTTATTCATCTGCAGCGCGGCGGTCTACATATTCACCTACCCGTTGATCTCCTGATCACGAAAACGGGCACAATAATAGGAGATAATAATAGATAGACGAAAGCGTAGCTTTCGTGTATATATAGACCTAGTGGCCGCCAGAGCTGAAGGGAGGAATCCAGTTCAGTATGGTTCCCTTGCGGCCATAGATGATTATATGCGAATAGAACACCAAGTTCCAAGCCTCATCCTCGTTACAGGTATAAGAAAGGCATACCAAGTGGAAAGGTATAGCAAGACCCCCCGCCGTAAAAATCTATGTGTTAATTATGCATGCTGTCTTATCACAATGATAATGTCGAATTGTGGTGAGGGCCTAGCGTCAGCAGCTTTAGACCTGCAGTGTTTTCGGTGCTTTGTAACGCCGCAATATAGCTTAGTAGGGAGATCAGGGGCTCTTAGAGCAGTATATAAAACCTTGCGTTGCTGCGTTACGTGCAAGTTAGACTAAGCTAGATTACTCTACACGCTCTGAGGATGGAGACAGAGCTTTATATCATGGTTGCTAAGGAGACACCCTAATAGGCCTACATATGCGCAGGTGAGAGTGTATCCTGCGGCGGCCACTTGGCCAATATCATCCCTTACCGCTGTGAAAAAGTCCATTTCATCTCTTCATACAGAAGATGCCGCCTTCAACGCCCTTTCGACTCTCTGAATCGCCCCCCTTGTTCAATAATTGGATTGATTCTGTAGGCAGAATTAACAATCCCATCACCGGTGATAAACGACCCACTAGACGTCTCACTCCAATCACGGTCGAGGGTAGGGAGAAGTCTCTACCGCTGCGAAAGAAAGATTTTGACAAGGTCGAGGGCGATTCCAAGATTGAAGGCAGCACGTACAACACAGGTATTGTTGGCGAACAACGCACTCCGCGACTGCATCGGAAAAATACCGTGCTTCCAAAACGTGCCTTGAGACCTATGAGGGCCCCGGATCAACTCAAACGCCTAGAGACTCCTGTACGCCATCAGCCGCTCACGAAGGGCGACTTCGAAAAGAACCCGGATCTAAAGCATTGTCAGGGAACTAGCTCATAATCTACACTAGTAGACACTGTATATATAAGTGACTGAACCCCCTTGAATTAGGTGGTTTAGGAATCAATTGATCACTCTATTGAGCCCTACCTACTACGCTCTGGCTGCAGACAGGCCTATTTATTCACGCCGGGCACTTAACACTGACAAGAATGTTAAGCCTTGCACTCTGGAATCACAATGGCCACGCGATTCTAAAAAAATATATCCGCCGAAGTGCAAATGGTTTAGGAAGAACAATTTTATGAGCCTGTTGCTGACGCCGACGCAGAAACGGGACTGAGGGCCACCTTCGAATTACTACTTGATATCCAACAGCAGGCGGATGCTTGTATGCAAGGCTCTAGTCAAGACACACGAGAACACTTGCTGACAGACAAACGTTCTTTCACCATCGGTACCCGGCTCGTGCCCGCTATGAGCGTTACTATCCAAGCCGATTCTATACAGCTCGTGTATAATATCGGACAGGCCCCGTTCGACGACGATGCTGTCCCGAAAGTCTATGCTCTCTCCATTGAAGCTGACAGGGCTAGCCAAAGTAGTGTTTGTCTGGGCATGGGTGCGTCTGTAGACTCTCGAGTTACCGTTGAACCGAACCTCGCTGCCACCCACAGTCGTAGCGACATTAAGATAGTCAACTATGTGGTAGTGATGGACATCTTTGAGGACGAGGCGGGTTTGCAGCAGAAAATTGGCTATATCAACAATTACCACTTGCTGCACAACAAGGAGCCTTTCCACATTGACCAGACGGCTTATCAAATGGTTGCGAATAGCCATATCGCTCTGTCCATAGAAACCAAAATACATCACACGCTGGACACGACCCTACTCCAACTGGGGATATGGGTCGCCGCTTGGTATAAGCAAATGAAACGGAACCATGAGGTATTACGTGGCAATATGGTTGAGCGGATAACAGAGTCATCCCAGCGGCAACTTACATCTGTGCCTTTGATTCGTGCCGTGGGACACAACTGGAACATCTACTTTGCGTGCTTTGCAGATCACATCACGCTTTACGGCCCCGTTCATATGGGCTCGACCGCTTCCCTAGTAGAGCTAGCTGTATGTGTTGCTCGCATCACTTGAAGCTGTTAATAAGTGAATCAGGACTGACTTCGAAAAGGGCCTGGAGGAGTGGTTCTTCTGCACCCATATCGAATGGATCGTGATTTTTTTTTTCAGGATACAAACGAGCACGAAAACGCAGGTGGTTCCGAGATTAGCGATAATTAACGCCCAACGAACCCCGCTTCTGAAGCCTACTAATACCATACCATTGAAATAGCAACTCCTGAAACTGTCACGGAACAGAACTACAGTACTAAACCACGACGCTATCAAATGATAGAACATTGTCAAGTAGAGCGACTTGACTGCCTACAGCTATTATATACCTACCGCGACAGAAACCTCTTAGAGCAGGCCGATTCGGCTTCATCACTCAACGTCTCACGCACCTCGTCTCCGTTTAAGCAACTACGAGGCATGAGTTTGATTGATGGCGGCTTCTTTCTAGACAAGCTGCCTATATCAAGCGCGACAACTAATGAAGCCTGTCGACGAGATCGAATATACAGGTCAGGTATCGGCTTGCTCCCGACTTCCACCCAAAGCGGGATCTAGGGCAGCGGACCTCGATATTTTTACAGATCAAAGAAAGGTTGCTGCAGAGGTTACCATGTTGTTTATGTCACCTGCTGAAGCCAAAAGCATACCAAACAGGGCAAATCAATTCGAGCTGCGGCTTGAAGGCGAAGCCTCGTGGAATTTGGAGTTACATCATCACCCAATCTCAAAGATTCTGTATCATGTGCTACCGCCCGCATCGCCCGCATCGCCCGCATACAGCCCGCACGACACGCCGAGCCAGATAGTCGACCATGGCTTGCAGTTTGTAGCTACGATCATGGCATCAAGGCCTATGAAACCAAGGTAACTATTGGTAGTGCTGAGACACCGTTAGGCGTATAAGACATCGGCTGCTGGTTGTTATTCTTTAACTTGGTGATAACATGAACTGGTGGCAGGTATCTAAGATCACCCCTCATCTCACGTGATGTAATTACTCTATTTCATATCAGTATCCACATTGGAAAAAAACCCGTACTTCTCCGGGTTTACAAAACCGTTTTCAATTTTGCATAAATTATACGCAAATAACTGTAAGTACTAGGTAGTTCGTCTGTCACCTGACTAGCGAGCCCAAGCAAAAGCGGCAATTCATACACCTACAGTACCCCTGCGGCAACTCTCCACGTGGGGCATTGCAAAGCCTGAGCGGATGGTGTACGCTGTTGAGTGCTGAAATCGGTTTGCAACATGAAAAGCAGACTCGCGTCTAACTACCTACCTAATCACTCTATCGGAGACACTAGGTTACCACCACAGTGGTGAAGGGCGAATTATGCACCATGGGATGTTATGCCTACCACACCACTACATCGATATTAGGTAGCAAGCCTTGCTGCAGCCGAAGTCTTAAAATAATCACTTATTACATCATGCATTATCTCCTGACCTTCTCCGGACTTGGGTGTTCCCTGTATTCCGCGAGCCCGTTTGAAACGTGACCTCGGGAGTATCCTCGAATCCTAAAAGACGGCGTCTGCATTTCATGAAGAGAGGTTCGAAATCCAAGCCAAGGGCGCCGACACCTATCATTGTTGGGTTTGCCTTGTTGTCGTCAGGTCTGACCGCCCAGCGGCATCCCACTGCATGGGACTAAAGAGCGGTAGGAAGCCACTATTTCTGCATCTGCTCGACGCAAGCGCCGGCACTCGCTGCTGGATTACTACTCGCCAGCGAGTCTTATACGCTCCGAATTGTCTGTCTTTATGACTATCTCCGGCACACGTGCCATCTATATGGATACACAAGCTCATAATAATCATAAGCGATCGAGTGAGCAAAGGCTTTAAGAGAGCTTAAAAGAGAGCCTTGGCTGACTGACCACCAACGCTGATAGATCTTTATAGTCGATGCCTGTCCCGTTTGTACATACATAGTAAGTAGAGCAGGGGGATGTGAGCGGGGCTAAATACCCCAGAGAAAGGTAGCCGTTTACACCTTTTGATTTAACATCATGGTCGTTTAAAGGACGATCATGTCGGCTTTTACAGTAGGTTGGTCAGTTGAGTTACATCTGGTGTCGCGGCGGCAGCCTCTTTTTGGTATAGCCTGAGCACCCGGGGATTTGAAACAGCTTGGGAGGCACCATCCCATACGTAGATCAATGCCCAACGGCTTCAGTCGCTAATTTGTCTCTTGCTGCATTCCCCCTCGACCTGCTTGATGCTTAATACAGGATGGGGTTATCCATAGCACCTTAGTTACTTATCTAGATAGGAGATGAGACCTCACATGATCAACATGAGGTGGATAAAAAACAAGGAATGCAGAATCCGGATACCCATATGAATCCACTGGGGTGAGTGCTCACGAACCGTCATCTACTTATGTATACTATGCCGACAGGGTGTTAAAGTATTTATGTACACGTTCAGCATGGTCTGGATAGGTACTGAACCGGAAGTACCATATACATTTTCTAGATGCGAACTCGAGATGTGGACAAAATAGGTAGCGAGAAGTTCTAGTGCAAGGCAGCATTATGCAATCATCGCGTGCAGAAAAATCGATCTTAGTTGAATCGGCAAGGAGGCCATCATTAGGGAGACACTGGTTGGCAGTTGGTTGCAGTACCACGGGTAATAAGTACCGGGACGATAAAGGAATACATAAGGTATGTACTTTGCGCCGTTTACAAATGCATAGCCCATTCCGAGTTGCATGCAACGTATTGTACTCAGCAACACAGTCATGCAAACCAGGTACTTTGTCATACAAATCTATGTCAGTAACTCCGGCTAAGCTTCCATTGTGATTTCAAGATAAACAGAGACATGTCATTATAGGCTATCCTGCTCGAATCAAAAAAAGCAAGGTTGGCAAAGAGCGGAGCGCGGTAAAAATACGTAGGTAGGGTACAGAGGTACATGGTACATGTCTGCGGTATACCGATGCATCAAGGGAGTACAGTACCGCTCGAAGTCTCCACACAGCAAAAAGGAGACCGAGACAAGGGACCGAGGGGTGGTTCAGGTGGGCATACCACCAGAGCCCGACCTCAGTTGCTGACCAGTATAACCCTGCCCCTAGTGTATGGAACCAACCCACCCCCAACCACGCTGCCGCCACCACCACCACCACCTCCTCCACCACGGCCACACCACCACCACTACTGCCTACCTCTACCGCCTATGTGCCGCCCGCCCTGCCCTGCCTGGCTACTTACTACAACTTCGTTTCGCTCCTTTCCCCCTCATACGCCGACCGTCTCGACCGTCTCCTGCCTGTCTGTCTGTGGCAATTGTGTGTTCCGTCGAACGAGCTGAGCATTACGAAGCCATCAGTTGCTCAACCGACCCGATCGTGCCAGCTACGTACACTAACTACACATCTCGCAACCGCCCACGCCCTCGCCCTTCACGCCAGTACCACACCCGCACCGGCCTCCGTCTCCGTCTCGCTCCAATCCCGCCCTCCCACATCGGCCCTGCGGCATGCATGATTAGATACTCCATCCACCAGCTTGCCATGCTTCGGGGTGCTGTCTTCGTCTGAAAAACATCGCGACGGCAATAGACCGGTCCCAGAGCGTCTCATACGCCCCAGTCGACCCCACGAATACCCATCGTCGTGGGTGCTGACCGATACGGTTTTCCGACTCGAGTTCCACTGCTGCGGGGACAAAAGAAATCATCTTGATCGCTTAGCTCGCAACGGATTGCGAGCGGGGAGGTGAAAGAAGAAAAGAGGAAAAGAAGCGAGGGAAACGCACATTTTTTCAGGAACAACTTTAAACGGTGGCTTTGACTGGGTGTCTCTGACCGGTGGGCATCGGGAAACGAGATCGCAGCCACACGGACCATCTTCAAGCCCGCGGGTACCCAAGCAACATCCCAAACATTCCAGCCCTCCGGGTGCCCCTCGTGACTCAAAGCAACGGCCAATACAAACCCGTTACCATTATTCATTATCCATTATCGGCGGGGGCCAACAAAGAGAACATTGGCACTCACTCCTGCCATCCACGCTAACCATTCACCGACTCGACTTCGATTCGGCTTCGACTCAGCTGCTGGCCTCGCCTCAACCTCCAAGCACGGGCGCGCGCCGCACACACGCTCTCTCCGCTTTTTTCCCTTCTACGCTTAACGTCTTATATCTTTCATCCGGCGAGCTCTCTGCTGTCGGATGGGTTGATCTGCCATGGCACACGCACCGGCTCTCCTGAGGACGAATACCGCCCCAGTATTTCCAGCCAACAACAACTACGGTGGCGCCTCCACCATGAGCAGCCTTAGGGCTAGCCATCTTTCCGGCTCTACAGCCGTCAATTCCGCTTCAACAACCTCATTAACATCCATGGCCTCGGCCGCTACCGTCGTACCTCCCACAAATGGCGTCGTGGCTACAGCTAACATCATCAACCAAAGAGCCGATGCCTCGAGGTCGCTCTATCAGATTTGCATGGCACTCAAGCAGCGGTTGGCTAAGGTCCCGGGCTTTGAAGGTTATCTAGAAGTTGTGGAGCGAGATGCTCTATCGAGTGAATACAACCCTGTCGAGTCTCTTTGGGGCCTGCTCAGAAGCGGTGACCCTCTGCTCACGATATATAATTCTATCAAACCAGACGTGCCCTTGAATCCGACCGACATAGCAGCCAAAGATCCCGCCAGACGCCCCAAGGCGGCTACATTCAAGTTTATTGATGCGTGTCTGAGACAACTACAATTTCCCGCGGCTGAGTGTTTTATCGTTTCTGATCTGATGAACGAAGACACAACAGGTTTTGTAAAAGTACGTTTGCCACTAAAGTATACCTCTTGTACCCTCTTTTATTTTAAGTTACGGTTGATCTTGTTATGCTTACCTCTGACCAGGTCATCCAAGTGATCAACCATGTTCTTGACCTCGCTGAGAAACGCGGCCATCTGCTTGAACTCCAACCCTATCCAGAAAATGGCAGCTTGGACGGCCCCACCCCCCAGATGACATACCGTGATCATGTCATTCGTGAGCTCGTAGATACGGAGCGTAAATATGTCCAAGACTTGGAGAATTTGCATGATCTAAAAAAGGCCTTACTTGACAAGGCTGTTATCCCAGGGGATGTAGCTTATCAAATATTTCTCAACATACACGCACTTTTGGACTTCCAGCGACGATTTTTAATTCGAATAGAGACCACCAATTCCATGCCCCAAGCAGCACAACAATGGGGCACGCCATTTGTCACGAATGAGACGGGGTTCGAAGTCTATCAACCATTCATCGCAAATCAACGAAAGGCCGCGAAGGTGGCAAATCAAGTGTTTGACAAAATCCGACTCGCAGAACACCCCGTTGCATGTGACTTCAACACGCTTGATGGATTCCTACTGAAGCCAATGCAACGATTGGCGAAGTACCCTCTGTTGCTCAAGGTATGCGAGCCTGTTTGTGCCTCAGAGAAGCGCTCATTAACAAGTGATAGGATCTGCTCAAGAAGGGCGGAGACCCAAACCCAGAAAATCGGGCCGAGCTCGTAAAGGGAATCGAGGCTGCAGAGCGAGTCCTTAAGCAGGCCGATGAAGCGGTCAATCGCGACCTCTTAGACGAAGCACTAGAGGAGCTCAAGGTTCGAGTTGATGATTGGAAATCGCACAAGGTCGATGGTTTCGGCAAACTGCTCCTGCATGGCGTATACGCTGTGGTAACAGGTCGCAGTGATCAAGAGAAAGACGTACGCCCCGTGAGCCAAATTCTTTGGATTTTGCCGTGCAACGACTAATTTACTAGTATGAAATTTACCTCTTCAATAATATCCTTCTTTGCTGCAAAGAAGTTCAGCCGAACAAGAGCAAAGACAAGAAGGATAAGAATAAGTCCATCACCAAACCTCGCAATAAGAACAACAAACTGCAGCTCAAGGGTCGGATTTTTATGACGAATGTAACCGAGGTTGTCTCGTTTGCCAAGCCAGGTAGGTCGCATCCTTCGAGATTATGAACTATTAACCTGACATGCCCTGTGTAGGTTCGTATACGGTACAAATATGGTGGAAGGGCGATCCCAGTATCGAGAATTTCATTATTAAGTTCACCAATGAAGATACCATGAAGAAGTGGGCTGCCGGTCTCGACACTCAGCGGAAACTGCACATGGTGGCTCCGACGTCAACCCCCGAACCCACCCCCGGTTTTACTTGGATGAGAAATGTTAATAACATCGAGAATCCCTACGCTCAACAGGACGAAGATGATGATGAAGATGACGAGCAAAATGCGCCAAACCAGGTGTCGTCTCCCAACTTAGGGCAAGGTTCAAATTCGGCCGGAGGGGTGATGGCACGCAACACTTCGAGCAATAGTCTTCGCGCTCGATCTGTGACTACTGATAGTTCTCAGTCGCTCGCCAGCCTGGCTAGAGCACCACCACCCCAACTCCCGCTGCCAGCTCCTCCAAGACAGCTTAGTGTGCAGACCGGCGCGCAGTCGCCCGGACCTCGAGGGGGTGAATCATATTTTTCGCCTACTGTGGACTCGCCCGCATCGTCGAGAACCAGTACCGCAAGCACTTTATTAAGTCAAAATGGTCAGTATCCTTTCCCTCGGACTTCCACGCCACAAAGCGGGTGGGAAGATAGAGACACCAATCGGTACACCGCTCCAGCCATGCCGAGAGCACCTTCGCGAGACGGTCCTACTCCTATCAATGGGCGAAACCCAAGGGGGCCATCTATGCCGGTAATGGCTTCGCAACAAACACTTGCTCAGCAGCAGCGCAGTCGGTCATATAGTACACCCGATATCAATGGGCAAAATGCGCGGAGGGCTAATTCTACTACTCCCGTGCCTGCAGTCCCCGGCATTCCGCCTCATCTTCACCCCGCCCATGATGCCAGCATCCCCAGGTCACAAACCGGATCTCCTCGACAGGACCTCCCAATCCGAGCCAACACACAGAGCCCAGGGGTTCAACGTGAACGTCTGAACCAGCAGAATGGCCAGCACGGCGGCACAATGGCACAGTTTCCGACTCAACCCATCTACCCTCGCCAAGCCACTCCATCTATGGGACAAGTCACAGGATCAACAGCGCCACAACCCCTCAATCTTGATGGACGACAAGTGGTATCATCAGCACTTGCCAGTGCCACACCAGGCAACTCATTTGACAGTCAAGATTTGCCAATCCCAACACAGCTAAGAGTAAAAGTCAACTGTGACGGGGGTACTTACGTGACGCTTGTTGTCCCTTTCAGTATCACCTATCAGTCCCTCAGTGATCGTATTGACGGCAAGCTCGCACGATTTACGAACAGCTCAATTGGTAAGGGCAATTTGAGATTAAAATATCGTGACGAGGATGGTGATTTAGTAACGATCGAGAGTGACGACGACATCCAAATAGCGTTCCTCGAGTGGCGCGAAGGTGCGAGCAACACGAACACCAACGGTGTCGGAGAAATAGAAATTTTCTGCGTTGAGACATAATGCACCGAACCGTCGTCACCGACAGAGGTCCGTCACCTCTTAACCTCGAACTACCAGATTTTACGAATTATACCCAGATACGATCTTATTCAACTTTTAGAAAGACTACGATACCAGAAGATTGTTCACACGGCCAGCAGTAGATGAAGCATCAATGGATACCACTCTTTGTTTTTATGCATTGAATTCCCACCGACACTCTTTTGTAATTCTCTGGACATATTGCAACTATATGACTTTGGCTTAGTCCCGCCCACTATGGCTTGGTTCTTTGCTCGAGTAGCGTCAGCCCTAGCCACTTCCACATCGTCGGTCATTTCGGTTCAAGCCTCGATATATATCGACTGTGCTTTGGTAAACCCATATCGCGATGCACTTGTTTTGAACTAGAATTTTCCGTCAACGGGCTGCGGCTGTCACCACTGCAGTCATCCAACCGCTTGGCGGTTGATTCGATTTATGAAAGTTGGGGAATTCGAGGGAGCATAAACCGGAGTTAGGTCGAGGTAGGCGGCATTTGAAATATTCTTGTTCCTCTGTCTGGGCTGTCTCTTAATCCCTATGGCGCTAGTTATAGGAGGGCGGGTTGCAATTCTTATTTGTTTTATTTTCTCTAGCGCATATACCGAGACAAGGACAGCATGGTGGTTTTC
Organism: Xylaria sp. 218_066; assembly: GCA_019843955.1. Classification (NCBI taxonomy): domain Eukaryota; kingdom Fungi; phylum Ascomycota; class Sordariomycetes; order Xylariales; family Xylariaceae; genus Xylaria; species Xylaria sp. 218_066. The sequence goes on along the minus strand of JADKYC010000091.1, from coordinate 53,591 downwards.
GAGCCAAGAAACTAGGTTGTGCAACAAAGGAAACGGCCATGGGCATTGCACAGCGAGAAGCAAGATGACTGTTGGATGCAGGCGAATTCCGTGAATTTCACGACGATAGTGCGTGCAGCTTGTTTGTGGTCAGACTCGGGATGCGCTACCTCGCTTACCAGACAGATTATATATATAGTAGGGGCAGCCCATAATCTCCTCCAATCATAATTCTCAACTATGTTCACCATCCTCGCTTCATTAGTTGGTCACTGCGGGATCTGGATTAGGCGTGGGACATACATATATATAGACATTGATAAAGCGTACACCTGAATCTCCTTCATAATTATAAACTTTTTTTAAAAAAAATCATACTTACCATCTAAAGATTGTACGCTCGTTGCTGCTATTAACGGTTTTTGAGCACGGCGCAGACCCTCCGCTTATTGCCTATTGTGGTGGATTCATGTCGGTATCTCGCTGATGAATGGAGGATGGCGACGCGGAACTTCGGCCCCGATCAGGTACAGTCTGGTTTTACCGGGTTTTCTTGGAGGTTAGATAGAAATATATACTACTTTCGTATATATATGCCTCGACGATCTTCGCCGCGATGCTTGAAGCTTGATTCGGTCAATCTTAATAAGTGTGGCAAGTCCATAGCTCTATAGATCGGTGCTCTACCCTTATTTTCACCCCCTTTCTATAGTTCTTATTCGAGAGTAAATCCGTGTTTAGGACATCATGCGTTCGTGGATCGGCCGATTCCTCGCCCTCGCGGCCCTTCCTTGCGCCGTCGTGGTGCAGGCGAAACCTGAGCAAATCCGAGGCGTCTCGTCGCCTATTTTCCATTATTATTTGCAGGCTGATCCGCAGGATCGTAGGTTCCTCTTTCTCTACATATTACTTTTCCCGAAAATCTCATTCTTTATTGTTACATCTCCCCCTTTACTGCCTTTTCTCATGTTTTGGAAACCGAACTATCAAGTAGCTACAGACATAGTGAAGAAAGGATAAATTGATCAACCTAGTAGAAGGAGGTTGGAGTTAGATTCCTTAAGCAAGATAATTACAGAAAAAAGAAAGGGAAAGGGGCATTAATGAGCTAACACTAATCGGTTCCCCCCAAACAGCCACGATCCCCGTAATGGGTCCCGAGGCGAGCAGCGAGTACTTCAACATCGCGAACGGGGCGATCCAGAGCGCCAACAGCAGCGCGTACCTGACGGTCGGGGCGGACAGCACGTCGTACAAGACGCTGACGCTATCGGCCAGCGCGGGCACGGGTGGCGCGCCGGGGTGGGCGCTCGAGGGCGACACCATCATCACGGGCACGAGCAGTCAGTGGGGACGACAGTTGAATTTCCTGGTCTGTAAGGTTGGCAGCGGCGATTTGTGGCAGGTCTACTTGCAGACGGGAAGCGATGTCCCCGCGGGCAAGACGTGTAGTAATTACCAGAGCTTGCATTTGCCTTGTCTTTGCTAGGGAGACGGATGAATGGATGGATGAACTTGTATATATGGTTGGGATGTTGCTTGCATGTTCTTTTTATTTACATGAGAATTTTCTCTTTCCTTTGATGATGTACAGTTTGATACATGGCATGCGAATCCTTTTGAGAACGAATTATGTCCCCTCGAATTGCCCTCGCTAGCAGTATGGTATTCGGTGGTACTCGGCATTGTCCGTTCGTAACGCCGTGTCATCCCCTTCTCTTCCTCTCCTTTACCTCCTTCATAATATCGTACAAAATTGGCCATTCATCGCAGATATCATTTTAAGGACAATCTTCGTGGAAGATGGCTCCCGTTTAGTTTCGATATGGCTAGCAAGGTCATGCGAGAAGTGTCGTACGGTGAATCGATGGTGATTGATCTCCCAGTTCGCTTGTGTGCAATATAGTCCTCTCCAGTTTACCCCCGCTACCTCTTCTTCTTCTCCGCATATGTAAGCTTGTCCTTGAACCGGGACAGGTGGTAGTTGACTTCGCTCTTCCGGGGCGGCGGGGGACGCTGTCCGTCCATGCAGGCCCTCAGAGCATGCTCGACTTGTGCACATCCGGCTGTACTGTAGCCTGCCGATGCCCAACATGCTGTGAAGAAGAGCAAGTCAGTCACCGTACTCGAATTTGCAGAATTCGTCCCGACTAGCTGGTATCCGACGTATAGTCTCTCGGAGCAACCTTACAGAGAACTGAGGACATGATGGCCACGCAAGGGCGTTCAGGCTTGCCGTTGGGGTTCCGCACACGCAGGGTCTTTAAGGGTGGGAGACGGATGGGCTTCTGTGCCGCAGACATGGTGACGCTGTTGCAATCGCACACGTTGGGTTGACGGTGTCTGCGATTTCGCAATTGGTAGACTTAATGGCTCGAATGCTTTCTAGCTAAGAAAATGTTTGGGGCAGCTAGTTACTACCTATGCAGGGATCCTGGCTCGCCTGGCCCTTGGACTTCAAGGTCACGTGGTGGTCTGTGCCCCCTGTGCCCATAGAGTGAAAAGCTGGCTGTGCCAAGACCTCGTTTACCGTACCAACCTACATACAGGGTATTATCCGCGACCCGAGTATCTATTTGTCTGTACAACCTACCTACGAAGATATCAAGGTCCTAACCCCGGCAAAACATCCGCGTCTATCTTCTCCAACTTGGCGCAACGACGGTGAATGAAGGCCGATCTAACCGGTCCAGGCGAACATCGATCTCGAGAACTAAAATCTGCAGAAACGAAAGGCCACACAACGACTGATCCCAAATCGCACGGCTTACAAGACAACAACATATAGCTCTTGGCTTCTAGTTAGCCTTCAGCACATTTGACGCAGTCGTTTTCTAGGCCCTGTCATGGGTTCTAATTTGTCTTTTGACGCAAAGTATTGTACATGCTTGATGGGCACGAGTGAGAGCACTGTGAAGTGGGTACATGGCAAGGCGTCATGCCGCGTAACTGCTACAACGTCCCCTTCGGTGTGTTCAGGATCGGAATGTGGGACAGGAGGTGGGGGTTCTACGCTTTTTTCGCTTTTACATGCGCAAGGACTGATTGGCCTGTCCCAGCGGACTGGTATATCAAACTTGGCGTGATCAGCTGAGGTCAGTCGCATTTACAGTCATACAGCATCAAGTTGGTGGTACGTGACGTCCCTCTCCGCCGAATTGGGACCGAGTAGGTAAGTAGGTAGGCTTATAGGTATGTGTCTTCATGGCTCCAAAATATCATACACATTCTGTTGTGTCCTATCTACAACAATTGTTATTGCCCGTGCAACATAGAGATACAAGGCATCACTTTTCTCTCCGGGAGATCTTGAAGTGAAAAACAACAAATGCCCTCTGAAACGGGTTCATAGTCAAGGTTGGATCGGTGCTGGATTGCAAGCTAGTATTAAATCGCTAAGTCACCTCGGGCAAGAAGCTAACTAATTCCAAGACTACCAACTGTTTGACTCGATCAAGTCCGTTTTATCCTCGTCTTTCAACCGCTTTGCTACTTACATCCAAGATTCACCCCAGTTCACGCCGCTACCTTCATCAAGTCTGTCGGGCTTTCTCTAAAGGTCCGTCTTCGGACCTTGTCTCGCTACTTTAGGATTGGGAAAATTTGGCCAAAGCGGAGCAGAATACCCAATCCTATGCTCCAGTCTCGACCCCATTATGACTTCAGGAATGCACTAGCCCACCCTGTTCTTAGTATTCACGGCCTGTTGGAGGTAGTATCTGATCAACCATTATCTTATCAATCAGATCAATCTGATCAATCTGATAAAATTTTCATCAGCGGACCCACAGAATCATGCAGCGCTAGTAAGTCGACTCCTACTACTATCCCTGCTGATGGAGGAGAGACATTCGAGAGCTGAATGGCTCCGATGCCACCTTCTCCTCCGTTCCTGTTTCTCTCTGGCTTCTCGGTGTTCGAGAATGCCCATCTGATAAGTAGCTTCAAGCGTTTAAAAATACGAACATGTATCACCATCTCGAGCAATAACTCGTTCGAGTTGATTTGACTGGACATTGGTCTTATTATGCAGTAATACGAGCATAACCGGAGCTTGTGTACGTACACACTAACACCTCTCTCACACACAACGCAAAAACTCCCTCGATTAGCATGTGGGTTACTCAACCGGGGTCGTCCGATTTGGGGAATGGTGACCGCTTCCACAACGTCTGGCTCGGGTGCATGGGTCCTGTATTCGCCCGTCCCACCATCAACGTACATAACCTCTTGCCTACATGAAGGAAAGCTCAGATGTACTGTCTCCACTCGCTGCATGGTGTCTCCCAGCCTTTGGATGAGGTACGATGAATGGTTCGGCTCGAATGCCTAGATCGTGCCACCGGCTGGCCTTCTGCATGGTGGTATAATTGTACCCCCCCCCGTTTCTGCCCGCCACTGTCTTGTGAAACCTAGTTGTAGGTCTTTAAATATCACCCTGCACCCCAGGGTCTCTTACATCAACGACCTTGATCTTCATTCTTTAAGGTCCTAGGCAGTCCCGGGTTTACAGTCAATCCTTCGATTACTTCTTCAGTTCTCACAATGAGACACCTGAGGCACCCTTTCAAGACCGTCGTTGCCCAGGAGCAGCCTGTGGTCGAGGAGACGGCACCTCAGCCTGATGACAAAGAATCTGGCGTGCCTGACAGCAAGGAGGGCGATGTGACCATCCAGCGACCGACTTCTAGCGAACCGGATACAGATGTCGATTCCATCGACAAAGATGCCCAGGCCGGTGTTCAAAAAATCGAAGCCATCACCAAGGTTTGGACGACTCGGGACTTATATCTCGCCTATTTTCTGTATGATCACCGAGAGTCCTGAGCTTCCTGACGATTCTAGCTAACTGTTGTGCAGCATCTGGATCATCTACTTCGTTGATGCGATACAACAGGGAATGGGGAGCTTGTTGACTCCCTATGTCACTAGTGCTTTCAAGGAACACTCCTTGACGGCTACAACAGGTGTTGCATCCAACATTATCGGAGGTGTCTCTAAGCTCGCATTAGCTAAGATCCTCGATGTTTGGGGTCGTCCGCAAGGGTACCTTCTAACGATGTGCATAATGGTCATTGGGCTTGTCCTCATGGCGGCTTGCAACAACGTACAAACATACGCCGCAGCTCAAATTTTCTACTGGGTCGGGTACGGATTGAACCCGCTCCCCTCGAAAACGATAATAGTAATAGCGGCTAACATGGCATTGTGCCCAGATATAATGGCATCTCTTACGCCACTACCGTTTTCATTGCCGACACCTCCGCGCTGAACAACCGAGGGTTGGTGCTCGCCTACACTAGCTCGCCTTACATCGCTACCGTCTGGATCACCGGTCCTCTCGCCCAGAGCGTTCTCAACGGCGTGGGATGGAGATGGGGTTTCGGTATCTTCGCTATCGTAACACCGTTTGTCTGTCTGCCCCTCTACTTTCTGTTCGCCTACAATCAGCGCAAGGCAGAGAAGCTAGGAGTTCTCGTCCGACAGAAGAGTGGCCGAACTATCCTCCAATCGATCAACTATTATTTCTGGCAATTTGACATCATCTGCCTCATCCTGCTATCCGCCGGCTTCACGCTTTTCCTCCTTCCGTTCAGCATCTATTCATACCAGAAATACGGCTGGAAAGACCCTCTGACCATTGGGTTCATCGTCGCCGGCGTTGTTCTCCTCGGACTAGCCGTCGCCTGGGAGAAGTACTACGCCCCCGTCAAGTACATGCCATGGGCGATCCTTAAGGACCGCACCGTCCTCGGAGCGTGTGTTCTCGCGGCTGTGTTGTTCGTCGAGTATTACATCTGGACGGCCTTTTTCAACTCTTTCCTGCAGGTCGTTCTTAGATTACAACTGTGGCAGGTGGGATACATCGGTAACATTTACAGTCTGGGATCCTGCTTCTTCTCCATCCCTGTCGGTCTCGCTATCCGACGCACAGGCCGCTTCAAGTGGGTTGCCTTATACTTCGGTGTGCCTGTGACCATCCTCGCCATCGGTCTGCTGATTCAGTTCCGTCATGAGGGAACCCCTCTCGGCTGGATCATCTTCGTGGAGATCATCTACGCCTTTGCCGGCGGCGCCTGCGTCATTGCGGAGCAGGTTGCTGTCATGGCGGCGGCAGCCCATCAGGAAGTGGCCGTCGTCCTCGCGGTCGAGGGAATGTTTTCCAGTGTCGGTGGCGGTATCGGCGGCACGGTTGCCAGCGCCATCTGGACCGGCATCTTCCCCGTCAAGCTCATGCAGTACCTACCCGAAGAGTCCAAGGCCAACTTCGCCCAGATCTACGGAGATTTGGAGACCCAGATCTCATACCCTGTCGGCTCGGCAACCCACGATGCCATCGTTCGTGCCTACGACGACGCCCTTCGGAACATGTTCATCGCCGCGACGGCTATCACCGTCATCGGTCTCGCTGCTACGCTCGCCTGGCGTGATATCAAGCTTAAGGGTTTCAAGCAGACTAAAGGAAACGTCATCTAGGTGCTTCATTTTTTGGACTATCGATTGCACATCGTGTGCATGGTGTTGGGCTGTGGGATAGGTAGTTTACTCGGGATGACAGTACCGTAAGGTACAAGGTAAGCGGGAAGTAGTGTATACTATAGAAGTTGTTCGTTCCTGTCTGATACCTAAATAATTGGATCTATAAGATATAATAATGTTCTACAAGTTAAACCGATTGCACGAACCTACATTAGTTAGTGATGCTCTTCTCAACGTTATATCTGTGTTGGGATCGAGTTTATTACACATTATGTACTGATACCTATTCAGTGCAATACTTATTCACTGTGATCAAGATGTTCCAGAAGGGATATTTTACACAGTATTATAAAGAGAAGCAAGCTCTTTCTGTAGTACTGTAGTACATTCCATATAAACAATTCTCCTACCTAAACCGACCCAAGTCAACTCTATGCGCAGAAAGACGCTAAGCAAGAAATCAAGTACCGTCTTAATATTTAAGTGTTACAATACGTCAATTTAAGCACCGTTTGTTTATGCAAGGGAGGAAGTAGAAGCTTTTGTCACACCTGTTCGTCGCGAGCTGAGGGAGGGCAAAGCTTAATTTCAACGTCCAGAGAGCTACGAATGTGGGGCTGTAGGTGGCATTAGCGCTAAGACCCCCGGAAAGCTATGCGCCATACCTCACTCATCTCATCACCAATTCAACAACAATAATAATCCCTTTGCTTCTCCAATACAGAAATCTCCCAAAAAAGCAATTCTCCTCCTAATCACAATTAATGAATCAGGTCTTCTAGTTACATCAAACCGAAATTTACAGGTGCTTGAAGGGCAACGTCGGTCGGCCACCCGCACCGTTTCTCTACCTTCTAGCTCAGTGCAGCGAGAGTCCAATTACATCGCCAAAGATGCACGAGCTCTTCCTCACAGCGTCAGTGAAGCAAGGCGACTTCGACACAGCATGTGCCGTGCTACAAGGTCTATCATGGATGACAGCGCGACGGACGATCTACCGGGTGCTGTTCTTCGCAGGGCAGCCACAGCCTAAGGGGTTGACGGGTGCGCCACCGCCGCCTAACGTGCTGCCGCGCACCGCGCAACCGCTCTGGGGAGAGCTACATAAGCAGCTCCTGCGCTCGTCGTATGTTCTGCAGGCCGCGTACGAGGTATCTCCCGAGACGGACTTCGGGAAGGAGAACACGACCATGGATTTTACGCGTCTGCCCGCCACGCTCCGCTGGACGGACCTCCCTGACCCCCTGAGGGACTCCCCGATTACGTCGAGGAAGAAGATCGAGATCCCATTTCTGAATAGTCTGCCTAGGGTTCTGATGGAGAATAAGCAGGGGTATGTCTCCCTTCTGGGCCCTTTTGGGAGTTTCTTATTCATCAACCACTAAACTATTGCAGATACGTAAACGAGCTGATACAAGAGAGCTACTCGTTCAACCGGGGGGACCTCGAGATCGTGTTGAGCAGGTACTATCATTTGCCCGAATCGCCAGGCCGTCCCATCCCGCACTTACCGGCGTGGGCCGACCTGCGACCCGTCGACCCGGCCCAGAAGTGGATGCTCAATGTCAAGCTGAACGTCGCCGAGGACGGCCAGCCCGAGAAGCTCACCAAGGCCAACGAGGAGCTCATGCGCAACAAGGCGGAGTTCGAGAAGCTGTTTGACTTCAAGGTTATAGATCGTCGCGTCTTCGATACGAGGATCGCTCCGCCCGTAGTTGTTCCCGGTCGTGGGCCTCCGTGAGAGGAGAATGGAAAGGAGGGATGTTTGTTTAGTTATGTACACTATGCCCTCCGGGCGGGCCATCGGGTAGAAAGCGATGTCTATTATTACAGGTTCGATTTACTTCGAGCTTCAAAATCGGTCGGCGTGCCAAAAATAAGGTAAATGCAGTGAGGGGCACAGCCAAAGGAGGACAATTACATAATAAGATGAGAAGACAAAGGAGCAAGAAAGTTACGAACACGAGGGGGGCCTAGCGATGGGGTCAGCATTTGGGCTCTCACTTGGTCTGAACGCCCAAATTGAGTACATTTAATATACTTAACTTATTATGGACGTTCGTCCTAAGGCTGGCATAGGAGACCATATGACTGGTATTATCATGCACAAAAGTCTAAAACAATACAACAATTGAGCTTCCCCATCACCATTAATCATGTACGTCTGACTAGGAAATCACTGTTTTCTCTATGTCAGCCATAGCGTTCTGGTTCTGCCGCTTATATCCTAGAAGTACATTTGGCAAAAAGAGGAACAGCTTAGCTATTACCGAGTAGAGCTACGCGGTGCCTACGTCTTGCAGATTAGTTAAACGCGCATCCCGCCACTATGAGTCGCCAGGTTGGTGTGTAAGGTCGTTGTAACCATCCGGGCTTTCAGGTGGCAGAAAGTAGGTAGCGGCAGAAGGCTAGAACTCTTAGATCTTCCGATGCAAGGTGTAACAGGGATGAGGCTCGGAACAGTGTTCTATTCACATATAATCATCTATGGCCGCAAGGGAACCATACTGAACTGGCTTCCTCCCTTCAGCTCTGGCGGCAACTAGGTATATATATACACGAAAGCGTAGCTTTCGTGTATATATTATTATTTCCCATTATCGTGCCCGTTCTCGTGATTAGGAAATCAACGGTTAGATGAATATGTAGACTGCCGCGTTACAGATGAATAACATGATCTAACCCCTGGCATCGGATATACGCATCTCTACTAACTTGGGTTACTCCGTATGACGCAAGGTTAGTCACCACCTGTAAGGCAGAAGAGACGAGATATGGTATTTAAGCCTTCAACTTCACTTCGATCGACTGCGTGGTGAGGAAGCGGTATAGAGAGCCGGATAAATGCTTCTATAGCCTCAGATGATAAGGGCGTCTCTCAAAAAATGAATAATACTTCTGGAAAAAGAGATTATGACAAAGGTATTATATTGATTTTAGATGTTGCCTCGAGTATTTTGTGATGACCTGATATTTTTAAGGACTTTGACCTCATCAGCGACGCCTTTGAAGAATTTCAAGGCAACTATACTGACGTTATCCCTTACTTTTGTCTATTCATTTTACGCGTTCTGGGCACAAAAGAGGTATCACATGTGAATAGGGGTGGTGGAACGGCATTGTGTTGTTTGACAGTCCATTTAGAGCAGGTAGTTTCTCTAGAGTAATCCGCTATCACTTCTCTTAACCATGATAGATGCTGTATTGCATTTTCTACCCGCCAGCTATTTTCTAGACTTCTTTTTCTGTTGCTGCCCCGAGATTGGACATTGATTTATATTCTACTAAAGCCATGGCCGTGAAATTGAAGCGAATATTCGGATTAGCTGTACTAAATCCCAAACCTATCTACAACGCTGCGGGTGGCCTAACAGTCGGATTTTCAGGAGCCTCGCCCACAGTTAGATGTGCAGGAGCTTCATCAAGCCCAAACCTATTTTGAACCCGGCGGGCGCCCCTTACTAACCAATGGTCTCTGTTGGTGGCCCTGGTAGTCGGATGTTTAGAAGCCTTATCGAGTTCAAACCTATTTACAACTCTGCGGGTAGCCCTAACAGTCGGATTTTCAGAAGCCTCACCAACAGTTAGATGTGCAGGAGCTTCATCAAGCCCAAACCTATTTTGAACCTGGCGGGCGGCCCTCACTAACCAATGATCTCTGTGGGTAGCATTAACCTCAGCAGGATATGAAGCTGGAGGCTTAAATTTCGACTCTGCCACAAATCGTTGCACAACTCTCCTAAATATAGCAATATCATCGTCGAGGTGAAATGTCCTCTCTTGAGAGTCGGTGTCTAGGCTCTGCTTTGTGGATAAACGTAGTTCCAAATCGGAATCATTCCTTGAGTCGGGATAATTCTCGTCATTTCTTTCATCCTCCGACACGGAATTGAATATCTCCTTCTGGCAGATAGGGCTATTGGTCCAGGTCGGCCAGCGATCTTCAAGATATAGCACAAGACTTACCATTTTACCCATACTTGAGTATTTAGCCTTGTCCATGTCCCAGAGCATCTGACTTCGGGACAGCGTTGCTCTTTCGAGTCCAAAGATGACACAAGGCGCTTTTGCAGTAACATAGACATCGCAATTGTTGTGCCAGGAACAACAATGTTGCCCCAGTTACGCTCGTTTAAGACTCGATCGTTAGTGATGTTCAGTAACAAATATCTCCCTTGATCAACCCATACAGAGCCCGGAAGATCTTTGAATTCGTGTTGTATGAATGCTTGTAGGACCTTGATATCATTCATCAGCGGATATTTAGGAAAAGGTTGAGTTCATACCTTGAAAGAGCGGAAATACTCAAATGGCAGGATTCGTGGTTGTCTGCCGATTGCATCCAGAAATGTTATGTTATATTTGGACAACAGGGTTGGCATCAGTGCTCGAGACGGCTGGACTAGCCTCGACAACACAAGGCTAGGTAGCGTTCGTTAGCTAAAGGAAACCATCTGATGTAGTATACTTACAACAAATTCTTCAAGAAATGGCCTAGATACAGAAACACAAGGTAGTAACTATCAAGTTTAGTACGGACAAACAACGATTGAGTTCCACAAACTTACACTTCCTGCAGGGACTCTTGCATTATAGTTCTACTCCCTCTACATGCTATCGAACTCGAACTTGGAACAGATTGGGGAGCTTTAGCACTGGAAAGCACACTCGGTATTGTTTCGGGAGCGTCGCCTCGGAGACAAGACTCTATATGTTGTTTCGTGATCGTGGGGCAACTGATCTGCTGCTTGATGTAATCCATGCTTGAAGACAGCTCTTCATAGAGTTCTAAAAACCTGAAGTCCTGTGCATCACGACTTATGCTTAGAGTTTCTTGATATTTTTCAATCAGGGTCGAGTTTAGGGATGGTAGGTGTTCTCGTAGGGCAGCAATGAGTTCTGGGCGCAGCGTCTCTTGGAGTACAACGCGTAGGGTATCGGGCAGTTTTTGCTGCGTTGTCCACACCAAATCCCTTGCCTTAAAGTTAGCTCGTATCTAAAAATACGTAAAGTTCGGCTTACAAAGTTAGCCGCTGCATCAGTGTATCGATCACCCGCATATGTGACTTGACGTTCTTCTTCAAACCCAACACTTTTTTCGACATGAACATATGCCATCGCAATTTCGGCACGACATGTCGGTGACGCCCGTCCTGCGCTCTTGCACCTAGACTGGGCTCATACTTCTGGATCGCAGATAGGAATTGCTCGATTGGCCCTTTGATGTGCTCAACATGCTCTCTGATATATTGACCATACGCTGGATATGCATTACAAGCCGTAAACGTCTGGAGGGGTTCGAGCGTGCGCTTCAGATCATGAAGGAAGGATACGGTCTCGCGATAATCTCCAGCCGCCCCGTCGCAGCTATCAAGCGCTTGGATTAGGTTATATACGACCGTGACGGCCGTGGCAATATCGCCGGCTGACCATCCAAAGGACATCGTCGGCGTCAAAGATTTTGCGCATAGGTCGGGTGGGATTGTCTCAACTAGCTACCGTGCCATTGGATTTCATTGACGTTCAAAAAGTGATGGGCTGATGCTACCTTACATGCCATTGTTATTAGCGTAAGTGTTATGTTACAATCTCGTCACTACCTGTACCACCTATCCTCACGCCAAACGAATACGCGAGACAGCCGCCGACACCCGCATTGCCACAATTAGGAGGAACTTTTTAGGCATTCTGAAGGCTAATTTTCTTGGGTAGACTGCCGTCGCAGGTGTTCAGAACTACTTATAACACCGCCACCCGATGTCTCGAAATGAAGCCCAATAATTGGTCTATTGGAGTTCGCTCCACTGCGGGCTCTGGAACGGGCCGCAAAACGCCAACGGCTCTGTGTCAGATTATACCCGCTAAAGAACATATAACATACTTTATATTTTGAGTTTATAAGTCAATTTCAGAATAATTTAAGGATTCTGCTAGATCGGTAGATCATAGTAGAACAAAGAATTCTTATTGTGCTGCACCACCAACTTGCTAGGGCTCGATGCAGGTGGCTGTAAGAAGAGGCGTGTCTGAATAGTGTAGGTTTATGTGCCATGTTTTGCTGAAAGTAACATACTCGTGCTAGGCGCCAAACCGATCTGGCACCAGGACTCTCAGTTATAGCAGTTAAGGAAAGAGGGCTTAGCGATACGTGGCTGTTTTTGACCCGGGACCTTATTGACAATTTTCGTGATCACACCAAGCTCATGTTTACTATGTATATGGTAGCCCGCGAACCACATGAAATCGCCATCGAAGACGCCATCGTCTCGAGCAGCACGCCGGAGAATGCTGCGCGTTTATTGATTGGAGGACAGAGAAGCGCGGGAATCTAATCTAGTGCATGTGGTGATGGCGAAGCCTCCCGGCCTTTTCAAGCTAGACCGATAAAACTGCTGGGATGGAACAGGGGGATTTATAGCGCATGCACCTGGTGGAGCTACCAACGACGGCTATGTATATCGTGGCAGCTCACGAGAGAGATGCTTTTCAGGGATCAAAAATAGCCTCTTCCGAAGCTTTGGTAGCACCTTGCAGAGTTTGATTCATTCATGGTAGTTATTGGCGACCTTAGCGAGCAGGCCGGCCAGACACCCAGATATGTAGGGCCCAAGTATAATACTCGCGAGGAATTCTGGTTCTAGGCGTCTGCTAGGTCCTGGGGTGCCAATTGTTAAGCGCTTATCGATGCTACCCTGGTCAAGCGATGGCTCAAGACCGTATGGCATCCAACCAAGACCCTCTCTTCGTTCTGTGTTGAAGTCTATGGACTAGTAAAAGGTAGGCTATCTGTGGTGTACTGGACTCGGCAACATTGCCCTTTCGTGTCGGGAGCGGACGGTTTCATGCAGTTACATCGGCCAACGCCATCATAGTGATAGGCTGATACATGCAGGCCTGACCAACATGCATCTTGGAGCCTGTCTGCCTACACGGAAGCCGTATATGATGATAGACAACACACCTCTTTCGCGGTCTTTTGACCTGGCAATGCCAGTATGTAGTGGCAGCCGACAAGATGAGTTTTGGGTTCAGTATTGGTGACTTTCTAGCTGTTATTGAGCTCGTCAACAAGGTCTGTAAAGATTTCGCGAGCGCTCCGGAGCAGTTTCAGCAAATCTGTAAAGAGTGCGTCGCCTTTATTCCTCCACTTTCGAGAAATACTAATCGCGGCTTTAACATAGACTCAAGTGTCTTGAGAATGCTATCCGTCCCATCAAAGATTTATCTTCCGAAGAGGACCTTTCCTCTACCCAGCAGAAGGATCTCGCCCAAATTCTCGAAAATTCCAACGGCATCCTACAAGATACCCAGAAAATAGTTAACAAGTATCGTGAGAGCTTGGAACCAGATGATACCGGACAGAAGGCACCGAGAGTGCAGAAGCGGTTGCGATGGGTGCCCGACTGCATCCGCCGAACGATACCAGGAAAACACCCAATATTGGAAGCGGAAGGTATTGAAGTTAGGAAAGAGGTAAAAAGGATATGGAAGCGGGTGCAGTTTGAGCCTGAAGATGTCCGCGAGCTTCGCAGCCGAATGACGTTGAGCGTCACATACTGCAACGCCTTCTGTGACAAGTTGAGAGAAGATCAAAAACAGAAGCGAAACATCCTCGCTTGGCTTTCGCGGGTCAACTATTCTGCTCAGCAGTCAGACTTTATCCATCGACGCCAGGTAGGAACAGGCCAATGGTTGCTTGACTCATCGGAATATCGACACTGGGTAATGACGAAGAAGGAAATACTGTTTTGTCCTGGTATCCCTGGGGCGGGCAAGACGATCCTCTCATCTATCGTCGTGGACAATTTAGTTGACCTTCAGCGTGCCGATAGTTCGATTGGGGTCTGCTATATATTTCTCAACTTCCGCCAGAGCGACGAGCAGAAGCTTGAAGATCTCCTGGCTAGCTTGCTCCGACAATTAGCGGAAGCCCAAAGTGGACTTTCCGAAACTTTGAAATGCTTGGACAGTCAATATATGTCCAAGAACAAAAGACCGTCTGTCAGCGAGCTTCGCCAGGCTCTCTCTTCTGTGGTTGCCGAGTTTTCAAGAGTTTACATCGTTATTGATGCACTAGATGAATGCGAGACAGACAACTGCCAACGAGACTTTATATCCGAGCTCCTGGTTTTTAGTTCCAACCTCGAAGCCAATGTCCTCGCAACTTCACGTTTCATACCGACAATCACGTCTAGGTTCAGCAGTGCAGGTGCAGTGACAAAAGAGATTCGTGCTAGCGACGAGGATATTATCAAATACTTAGACGGAAATTTATCTCGTCTTCACGACTTCATCTCTCGTGATAACGCTCTCCAGGCTGAGATTAAAGAGAGCATCGTAAAATGTGTAGATGGAATGTTGGTATATCCCTGCTCTAGTCCCGACGCTTTAGTACTGAATGAAGGCTTGTAGGTTTCTACTTGCAGAACTGCATCTCGGCTCCATAAAAAACACAATCTCGCGTAAGGACGTTCGTGTTGCATTGAGTAAACTCGGAAAGGGGTCAGACGCCTACGACACTGCTTACAGCGATGCCATGACCCGGATCAAGGGTCAGCTTCCGCGTCATGAAGACCTTGCCCTGCGAACTCTGTTCTGGATTACGTACGCGAGAAGGCCTTTGACTACCGGAGAACTCCGATACGCACTCGGTGTCGAGTGGGAGACGACAGAGTTTGACGAGGACAATCTCCCCGACCTTCGAGATATGGTTTCCAACTGCTGTGGCCTGGTCACTGTCGATGAAGAGAGAGATATAATACGACTCGTCCATTATACAACACAAGATTACTTGGAACGTACTGGGTCATCATTGTTTCCTTGGGCGCAATACCAGATCGCGCGGACGTGTATCACGTACCTTTCGTTTGACGCCTTTGGCAGCGGAATGTGTTCCAGCACCTCGAAGTACGAACAACGGTTATCAACATGTCCTTTATACAAATATGCAAGCGACTATTGGGGAAGGCACGTATCCTTAGCCTTTGACTACCAAGACTGTACCGCATTCTGCATCGTATTTCTTACAGAGGCCTCGAAAGTCGAAGCCTGCGCCCAGGTACTGTTCAACTGGGGTGTAGATAAAAGCAGCAAACCCGGGAAAACAACTGGACTACATCTAGCGGCCTTTTTCGGGCTTTACGAGGTGGCCAGGAGTATAATAGAGAGCAAAAATCCGGACCCGTGCGACAGTGATGGCTTGACACCAATGTACTATGTCATCCAACAAGGGCATCTGAGTGTGGCGGAGCTGCTCCTAGAGAGTGGCGTCATGGTTAATTCGATGGTCTCTGGCCGGCCACTGTTGGTGTATGCTGCCCGTAGCGGGCGTGAGGACATAGTACGACTACTTCTCGACAAAGGTGCTAAAGTCGACCTGGAAGTTACAAATGAAGGTTATGAACGCGAGACAGCATTGTTTTCTGCAGCTATAGTAGGACACGAAGCTGTGGTGCGGTTACTTCTTGAAAGGGGTGCAATGATTAATTTTACGGCTACTTGGTTTGAGACATCACCATTGTATGAAGCCGTTTCAGGAGGGCATGAGGGTGTTGTCCGATTACTTCTCGAGAATGGTGCCGATGTTAATCTCGGGGATTCATGTGAGGATGTATGCGTGGAGACGCCGTTGTCGGTGGCTGCCGGGAAGGGCAACACAAACATAGTACGATTACTTCTCGCAAACGGCGCCGACCCCGATATCGAAAACCCGAGCCACAGGACGGTTCTTCAATGCCTCGCGGAGGATGGAAACATTGATCGTACAAGAAGACTGGATATAGTGCGGTTACTTCTTGAAAGCGACGCCGACACCGACTGCGAGGATCGTTACACTAATCCGCCCTTGTGGTCAGCTATCAATGCTCATGACGAAGAATTGATTCGATTGCTTCTTGAATATGACGCCGATGTGGACTGCATCGGGCTTGATCCTCGAACGCCCTTGTTTTTGGCTACCGAGCTTGGTCACATAGATGTGGTACGATTACTGCTGGAAAATGGCGCCGAGATTGATGGCAAGGAGACTTTGTGTGGGCAAACGCCCTTGACATGCGCCGCGACGCAGGGCAATCAGGACATAGTGCGATTGCTTCTCCAAAAAGGTGCCGACATCAATTGCCAAGATAGATACGGGAATGCGCTTTTGTGGTGGGTTAATCCAGAGATGAAGCGATTCCTTATCGAGAACGGCAACGAAGTCAAGCCTTATATTAGAAGGGTGAATAGTGAGGACGAGGAATGTTTTCGAGAATTTGCAAGATGGAGATAGCGCACATACGATGAGTTGATATCAATGCCTGGAAAGTTAATTAGTTATAAGTACGTCCAATTTTGGACGCTGCATTAGAGGTACATAATTAGAGGAACCTACGTAGTCGGGTACTATAGATATTGACTATCGCGCTAAGAGTACCTGACATGGTTACCATTTACTAGGCGGAAACCATTGCTCCATTTACCCTACAAATTAGGTACCTACGGGATTAGAACAGGGGGTTACGACTTACAGTACTTCGAAACCACTTGATTGATGTAACCTGTAAGCTCCAGGGCTGCCATGGCTTCAGAATTTCGTATGCAATTCAGTGGCTATATTCCCAAACCACCTGAATTCATTTAAAACCCCTTCTCGAGTCTTAAATCACTTGAATAGTAGCCCGTCTATCACTCACATCACGCACGCAGAGCCTAGATCAGTTTAAACCCCATCTGCTATATGCCAAAGTGGAGCAATTCAATATGTTTAACAAGTAGCCGAAATACCTAGACAGAAAAGAAAGGGTAACAGAAATACATGTAGGCGGGGGCTACTGGCCCAATGTGCCCTGAATGTTGCTATATCTGTCTGAAACAGCTACCATCATTGATGGATTTCGGTATGATCCCGATCGCGGCAATATATATTCGTACATATGTAGCTGAATACATATATCGCGTACCGTGTTGGCAGGTCTAGGGACTTACAATGGTCGTTACTTCATTTCTTTTCCATTTAGCAGCACACCTAGGTTCAGCATGATGTATGTGAAGACTTGCTTACCTACAGACCCTGGATATATATTATTCTCGGTATTGTCCCACTGGTTGTGGCATACCGTAGGGTGTGGTGTATAGGATGGCCCGATACAAGTACCTACATGCATGTCACTTAGAAGTATGAGTCAGGTAGATGCTAGTCCGGATATAGGCTTGGTAAAAAAAAAAAGTAGAGGAGACGAAAGCGCAATGCGGGATAACTTTCGACTCACCCCACCATCCCACCATCCCACCATGTATCCCGCCATCCCACCATCTCGCCTTCTTTTGCAACCGTAGAGCTCGATCTTTCTATCACCGTCCTCCTTGAACACGCCGAGTTTTCAGATAAGCTTTGTGACCCGCCGCCATCTCAATTGGCAACCAGCTTTGTGATTTTCCCGTCCCTTCGACGCTTCCATCATGGGTTCCTCCACGAATACCCCGCTGCTGCCCGAGCCTGGGAAGAGGAATGTCCTGATCACTAGGTGTGTGTCCCATCCGTGATGACTCCTCGATCGTCTTCTAATATATTTCTTAGTGCCTTGCCATAGTCAGTATCTTTTTGCGCTTTACGAACATCGCGACTTGCGCTGACCTCCAAACATCTGCAACAACGTCCCCCATCTTGGAAACATCATCGGAAGCGTCTTGGTAATCCCACCCTCGCCCTCGCCGGCTCTATAAATTACCCAGTATCCGATTTGTGTCCGCGGACGAGTCCAATGCTAACCGCTCATCGCGTCTGTTCAGTCCGCCGACTGCTTTGCCCGCTTCAGTAGAGCTCGAGGGCTGAACACTTTGTACATCTGCGGTAGTGATGAGGTACGCGTGACACCCACTGCTGGCCCGCGCCGTAAACCGAGAGCATCACGGACATGACTGATCACTCACCCGCGGACAATCAATAGTACGGAACCGCTACCGAGACCAAAGCTCTCGAGGAGAAGACGACGCCCGCCGAGCTGTGTTCCAAGTACAACAAAATCCACAAGCGCATCTATGATGACTTCTCTATTTCTTTCGACATATATGCTGGCACCTCGACAAAGCAACACACCCAGATCGTCCAGAGCATGTTCATCAAACTATGGGAGAACGGCTTCATCGAGGAGCGCTCGAGCATTCAGCCCTATTGTCCTGTTCACCATTCATTCTTGGCAGACCGATTCGTCGAAGGAGAATGCAGTCTCTGTGGGTGAGTACATCTCTCTGTCGCAAGTGACTCGCTATAGGTTACTGACACCCAGATCTTAGCTATGACGATGCAAGGGGAGATCAAGCAAGTAACATTCCTTTTTACCACCAGCGTAGCCAACGGAGAGGACATATCTTCCGGAATCCCTCCATTTTCTAATTCCCGACTCTGATAGTGCGATAAATGTGGCAAACTACTCGATCCATTCGAACAGGTCACCGAAGACAAAGACAAGGCTGGACAAGAGGTGAAGGAAAGCGGACAGGAGACGGATGGGGCTGAAGAGAATAAGAAGCAGAAAGAGGAGAAAGAAACTGGCTTTCTTAAAAACCCTCGCTGCAAGCTGGACAGAGCAACACCAGAGCCGAGAAGCACGAAACATCTGTACCTCCGCTTGGACAGCTTGCAGAAGGAAATTCGCGATTGGGTCGGTTCCGACAGCCATCAGTGGAGTAATAATGCTTTCACCACCACGCAGACGTGGTTAGGGAAGGAAGAAGCTCCCAAACTCGAGGCCCGTTCAATCACAAGGGATCTAAAGTGGGGCGTACCTAGAAAGTGCCACCCTTCCTGACTGTGATACTCTTGACTAACTTTGGTCCGTGCATAGTTCCAAAAGGATTGAAGGGGCTGTCGGACGAGGAGTATAATAACAAGGTCTTCTACGTTTGGTTCGATGCCTGTGTAAGTCTTGCACTTGATGTCTTATTTGAAAGAAGGTTCTTACTGACGGTTTGGCAATAGATCGGGTACCCGTCGATTACAAAAATCTATACGGACGGCGATGACCCTTCTGGGACGAATTGGGAGAAATGGTGGAAGAATCCCAAAGATGTCACCCTCTATCAATTCATGGTGAGTATATATCATTTTTGGCCCTTCTCTTCTTCTATATCGGTAACTGAAATGTTTTTTACGCAGGGCAAGGACAACGTTCCGTAAGTCACACCTCAAAGCGGACGGTACGCCACAATGTCTTACCAATTACAGTTTCCATTCGGTAATATTCCCAGGCTCTCAACTCGGCACGCGCGAAGATTGGACGATGGTTTCGCGGTTATCAACCACTGAATACTTGAATTACGAACGTAGTAAATTCAGCAAATCTCGAAAGTAAGAAACTCGAATGTGTTGTTTTGGTCGTTTGATATGCATCAAGCTCTATTATCACTACAAAGCGGTTCACTACAATCGAACTGTGAAGATGATTGCTAACTTACGTTCCATAGTATCGGCGTCTTTGGTACCGCTGTTAAAGATACAGGCGTTGTCACTGACGTGTGGCGCTTCTACCTCCTACGCCGACGGCCTGAAGGGGCCGATTCAGAGTTCCTTTGGGAGTGAGCTTTTATCCCAATAGGCAGCATCCTGAAAACAGCTGACACGAAAGTCCAGGGACTTCATTCTAACTAACAACGAACTTTTGAACACCTTGGGAAACCTGTGCAATCGGGTCCTAAAATACTGCCTCACCCCTAAGGAGACCACCAATGAGACTCGCGACAAGTCCGACCAGAAAGTAGGTGAAAAGTCGGGCGGAGCGCCTGATAAAACACCCGAGGAGAAGCCCGAGGAGGAGCCCGAGGAGGAGCCCGAGGAGAAGCCTAAGGAGAAGCCTAAGGAGAAGCCTAAGGAGAAGCCTAAGGAGAAGCCTAAGGAGAATCCAGAGGAACCCAAGAAGACCGCTTATGAGATCTTCAAAGGATTCAAAGACAAAATCAATTCTGAATTGAAAAAATATGTGTTACACATGGAGGGGCTCAAGCTCAAAGATGGGACAGAAGACATCCTCCGCATCTCGCGGTCTGGGAACGTGTTTTGGCAGCGTAATTTGATAGCAAACGATGAGGGTCTATCTGATGACGAGCTCAAAGTCCTAGTTAACCTCACCCTTAACCTCATGTAAGTCACCTCAAGTCGCGAGTATTCACTTTTTCTAATTGCTATACAGTCACCTTATAGCCAACCTTCTATGTCCATATATGCCTGATATTGCATCTTCTATATTGTCGCAATTGGGTGTGCCAAGAGAGGAGCAAACTTTCTCAATTCCCGATGTCTGGACTGGGGATACTTTGAAGCCCGGTCATAAGCTCGGCACACCTGCCCCACTATTCTCTCGAATCCCAGCTAGCCAGGCTGAGAAATGGAAAGATGAGTTCGGCGGGGATGAATTGAGGAAGAAGAAAGAAGAGGAAGCTGCAAAAGCGGCGGCGAAGAAGGCAGCAAAGCAGAAGAAAAAGGATGCAAAAAATGCTAATAAGGCCGCCATGCCTTCTGACGCACCCTCGACGCAATCAACCATTTGCGAATTGGCATAACCCTAGAATCTTCCATGATAGATAAAATACTGGTATCAATGCTATGGCTCGACATTGGTTGGATACGTAGGGCTTTAGAGACAGAGTGATAGAATACATAGCGAACTTCTTTGGTGTTCAATTAAGAGTAGCTGCTCAAGCGTATCAGATGTGCTTGATGTTATACTTGATGGATATGATGACAATTCGTCTGACACGCATAAGACTGCCTATTTGTCCTTAGAACTTCTATTAATAGATATGGTCTATATAGTGGTAGACAGTAGTTTGCCGTATAACTGCGATAGAGACCACGCCGTTTACTTGTTTTTTTTTTTTTTGTGATGTGAATATAGTATCTAAACAGGGATCAGGCAGACATTTTCGCGGCATGGGATGGGACCGAAAACCAGTGGTTTGTACGCTGACAGCAAGAGACTACTGGGATATTGGGTAAGTTGGTAAAGGTATAATTACAGACTCCTTAGTTACTAATCACTGAGTAAATTCCCCTGCTGATTTCGTCTGTGTATATGCAACGGGAATTTTACCACATTGTCTATATCTACTTTTGGCAGAACTTGTGCATGAGAAGTAATATTCATTGTGTAAAGAGCCATCGAATATGACATATCATGGCAATAATTATAACGCAAATATAAGAGTCAGTAAATGGTATATATTCATTTTTGGGACAAAGCCCGTAGTGCTGGTACCTTTTTGGCAGTGCGACAGTATCAAGAACCGTTAAACGAAGGGTTAGTCGTTATTAGTCTTAACGGTATTACACGATTCCGTTTTATATCCACCAAGTCTAAAGAAATAATATATTCTTGTAAGGCATGCATGCTCAGCCGGAGCGTCTATCTGGCGATTTTGCACAAATATAGTAAGGACTGATATGCATGCCTCCATCCTAACACCATTTATCCCTTTGTGGCCCTGTGACCTGGTGGCCTGTATGCTTGTCACATTATCCTTGCCCCACGAAAAATGAACATGTCCTCAACTTAAGAGTAAGAGTTTGATTTTGTGCATAAAAGATATTGATAACTTAAAATTTGCGATATACGTTCACCATGTTATTCGAGCTTACCCTCATCTCGCCGGTATCAAACCCACAGTCTGGTGGTTGATACTAAGCACCTGAAATATCACCCACCCCTCCAAGAAGCTCGACAATTATCCGCGCATCTCTTCCGCTGATCCTTTTTTTTTTGACCCTCCCCCCTCAACAGTGCAAGAGATGACGATCCTTTCCAGCCTAGTATGCGCAATAATAATCTTTCTAACGCTAACTATCATCAAGTGCTTTTGGGATTTCTTATTTGACCTCTTCTATAGATCACTGGCGAACAAACCGTACTTCTTCAACGCCAGTGGCGGCCCCATAGCGTCACTCCTTGGTCGCTGTGAAGCCTTGCGGCCGCGATATCGCAATTGCCTCACCGGGACCTCGATCTCGATGTGCTGTTAGCTCTGGCTCGTCGAGGAGGTGTAATGCGAGAACGGGGAGCGCGTCTGGCCAGCTAGTTACTTTAACGATCTACGTGTTATACTCGTCTCAGAAGAAGAGAAGCTGAAAACTACACCTGGACTTTTGAAATTTGGCTATTGTGGCGGCGGAAAAACTTCGTAGACGTCGGGCTTTAAGTAATGCCTTAAGTCCTTGTCGCTGCATGCTGGGCGAAGATCCGTATTGGAGAAAAAAGTTTCTCTCTGACGCCTTGTATTCGTTCCTTGTATATGGCTTGATGTTGTAACTCAAATCGCTTTCATACAACCAATTACTCGGCCGTCACGCAAGTTCGTACCTTTTGATTGTGTATCGATTTCGCTCAAGCCTGCGCTTGCTGTGTAATATAATTCATGGCCCATGGCACCTAGAGGATGAACTCCGCAGCCGGACTGTGAGTAGCCCAGTTCACACTCAACTGTATCCTTAGGGATGTCGCGAAGTGTAAGGGTGATTGGTGGTGCCTGCCTATGGTGCTAAGATTCTGACCTCTTGGCCAGTTTTTCCTCTCTGGTGGTCTATAGCTCGTAAACTCTTTGTATATCGGTCTAATACATAAAATAGACATCTAAAGATAGCTTTACCCCACTGAGTGATAGTTTATAGTGGGTAAGATTTGGCTTAACGTTCCCAGCTTCGACTCCTAGGGGTGTACATCAATTAGTTCACCTCCTTTAAGCTGATGTGATGTAAGTTTTTTTCTTCTTGCTAATCATAACTATAGAGAACTAGGTGGTCAAACTGTCAAAGATTCTCCAAGTTGTCGTTCTGTTTCTACTTTTTATGAGAACCGGTAACTTTAAAATGCGATATAGAATATACTAGCTCACTCTTATAACCAGTGGTATTTTGACGCAACAGTATAACCATAATACGCTTTGACCTAACACAACGAGGAGTTCGGATCACTATGATCATTCTGCTGCCTACATAATAACAGTCACAACTTCAATTTCATGCTTCAACATCCTCAACGACGTCGATACCAAATCTTCGACTAACATTCACGTCTTCTGATGAATCACTCGACGTTATGAATTCCTCCCGTGCCGCGGTCTCCCACCACCCCAGCCTAAACATCCTCCCCCTTACCACCATAAGAGGTCCTCTTCTCACCTTAACTCCCCCTCCTATCCCATCGCTACTACTATTTTTCCCACCAGATGCATCTCTAAGTAGCCTTGAACCCGCAAATAGAGCCATGTCACTCGCTATTGAATATGGGTTCCGATATAGGATATTACGCATATCAACCAGCCAATAAGCGAACCCGCTAAGTAGGACCATAATTCCCAGCATTGCTTGGAGAACAATTTTGGACGTCCTGTCGATCTTGAGACGTTGCACTTCTGCACTCCAAGTCCCGTTTACGACGCCGTCATTAGGAATTGGTAATGTGGAGGGTGTGACGACTGTGTTGCCTATACGGTAGTTCATGTCGATGATGTACACCATGTATTTCTGGTAGAGGCGGTTCATAGCGTCCAGGACCTTGTGCGGGTCTGCTAGCTCTTCACGTCTGATCCCCTCAGGTCCGTTTACTAGATGTGAGAAAAATGTGTCATAAGGAGACTCATATGGGATCGGTAATAGTTTCAAATCATGAAACCCAGTATGTGAAATCGTCGTAAAAGGGGTAGGAGAAAGAAGAGATACCGGATTATTGGTCCATGAGAATCGTTGGTGCGATAAAATTTAAGCGAACTTCGTCTAGTACAAGGGTAGATTTTGAAACGGAAAGATAGCTGACGTTTGCCTGGATATCTCGGAGGCGTTGAATACAAAAAACGGCAGTGAAGTTGTCCTTGATAGGCTCGTTGCTGTAAATCCCAAATATGGCGCTAAATGATGGACAGCCCTCGAAAGGGGAGACATCTGGTAAGCCGGCCAGTTGTCCATAGACTGAGACCCCACTAGAGTGTACCAGTAAGGTTTCATCCTCCAAAGCAGCTGCAAAATGAATTGTGTTATTAGATGAGTTAGGGTAGCTACAAGTCGCTAGGAGATGCGCGGTTGCACTGATTTTATATCCATAATCAAGCCCAGTAATGTTGATTACTGATGAAGGGAGGATAGTGCACTCAAGAAATGGCTGG
The DNA here is from genome assembly GCA_019843955.1 of Xylaria sp. 218_066. Lineage (NCBI taxonomy): Eukaryota > Fungi > Ascomycota > Sordariomycetes > Xylariales > Xylariaceae > Xylaria > Xylaria sp. 218_066. Next base: position 29,006 of record JADKYC010000091.1, on the reverse strand, counting down.
ATAGCGGGGACAATTAGAGAGTAACAAGAGCCGTGATAGGTAGTTACGTTTGAATTCAAGGGGTCGACTGTCTCAGCTCTACCGATGGTGGGCAGCACGGTATCGTTATGGCATATTAGAGGAGCAACGTAATTGAAACCATGTTGAACAGCATCGAAGAGTGAGGCGGCTTCACTACTACTCGGTAGATTTAAAGTTCACTCGCCAACTAGATTCAATGCTGCCGGTCGCAGATCGTGATACTTTGGCCGATGGCTCAAAACCCCACAAACCCGAGGTCATGATTGTCAGGACACTCCCAACAGTCGATGCCTTTAGTGACAGTGCCATTCCAAAGTGCTTATATCGAACTGCTTTGTACAACGCCACGAGTGGTAAATCTTCGACGATGTTAAACATGATAGTGCGATCAGCGACTGCACGGCTTCTGGCCAGAGCACTAAACGGCGTCATGGTAGCTATGGCAAAATCTAGCGAGTTGAACATAGTCGCGATGGCTAGGACCGTGATCGTAGAACCGTAGCGAATAGCATAAGCAGCTACGCTAGATTCGTCAATAGCAACAAAACTTTCATTGGTTTCCGAGAAATGCCACAAAATTTCGAAGCCGAGGATTGAAAGCAGAGGCAATAGCAATGTTAGTACTATCGCATATTTGTGGCTAGGCCACATTCTCCATCTAGGTTTAGATTTTGGTGGTTGATTCTCATGGCAGTTTGGCCTGTTATGAACCCAGATTCTCGAGGGCCGCCCAGGTAGTTTCGTTGGGCTTTCTTCGCCTGATCTATTCATTGCTCGAATACGAGGTACTCCAGTCCGATCCAGGGTTGCGACGAAATCATGAAGAGCCAAGCGGCTGTGAATTTGACTTCAGCGCTCTCCACCGGCGTTAAAAAGAAGCTTGCCCATAGATGGACTCATTGAAAGGATGAATGCGCTCGTCGCCAGAGTTGTTGGTGATGTCGGTGCCACGCCTTCAGAGGTAAATACCAATACACCGAAAACAAGGCAGGCCACAAGTGCGAAAAGCCCTACCATTGCCCAAAGCGCTAGAGATCTAATGTGCAGTCTACCTTGGACATACTGAATCAAACCTCGACTTTGCGTGACGCCATCGGGGGCTAAGAAGTAATAGCGTGTTACCTGTTGACTTACGCCGACTAGCACTCGTGACACAACGCTCCGAAGCGTATCAGGATCAAATAAGCGATCAAACGTGCCGCCGGAGGTAAGAGGATTCACTATAAATCTGAGAAAACCAGAGCCGTCCAGGTGTTCGAAAGAAATCGACACATTGTAGATATTACTCAATGCCTGTGATTCAGTACTGCCAAAGTTCATGGTAATACTGCTAAAAACGGCTTCAGAAAACTGGAAGTCCGTAATGTTGGCAATTATGCCAGTGTTTTCCATGATTTCCAATGAGTCAAAATAACTACTACCCGAACCGTGTATTGCACCCCGATGTATTGAATACTTTAGGCTGCAAGATATAGCCGTCATACGTTCAATATCTATACCATATATCTCGTCATAATCGTGGTTGTCATGGGAAACAGGTGTGGACTTCACCCACAATAATGGCGTATTGATGATATTGCTCACGGAGACTATCATGAACCTGAGTTGAATCTTTGTTGACACCACTCGTGCAGTTGACACGTTGTATCGTGAATATTTTATAAGTTAGTGGGTGGTCGAGTAGCAAACCAAGTTTTATCTCCATTCTCCCAACGTCTCATCAGGGTGCATTTAACGTCGCAATTTCAATGGCTCCGACTCGTAAGAATCTAGGCCATTTAACGGTAGCCGTCTCGCAGGTAGCGTTTGCTTGAAAGACATCGACACTGGCAGATACTCCAACTAGAGTACCAGGTACCTTTGTGGTAATAGAAAATCCGGGTACAGTGGTAGAAAGGTGGACCGGGATGTTCCCATCAGGATACCCCAAGCAAAGTGTCTCGTAAGCTCGAGAAGGCTCTCCCGAGATCCCAAGGGTTGGTGCCAATACTTGTGGGGGCAAAGTATGTACTAAACCCAGAACATAGAAGCATCAAACTTTTCCAGTTGGGCGATTTGCACTTCCTGGGAAAAGAAGCTGTTTTCTAGTACGAAAAGAGTGGTTGGTATAACAATAACAATCTTAATCAGCGCGAAGTTGAGGATAGTAGATACAACGGCGAAATGCTTGTTTTCGATCGCACTGGTAAAGCTGTTGATTTGAAGAGGTGATAAATAGTCGAGTAAACCCGTTTTTTCTGCGGGTTTCGGCCCCCTTTGAAGGTCATGCCATGGCTGATTAACCATAACACAGTAGTTGACTCGTCTCCACAGAGCCACGACTAATGTAAGAATAGCAGTCGGTCCATAGGTCCACGCATACTGCTTTGTAGTCACAGTTAAGACAAGGCCATTATAAACAGTAACCAGATAATAAACCAGAATGAGACCAAGTAGAAGGGAAACAAAAAGAGCTGCAAATAAGAAGAGGACTATTCTTCGAAGCCAGGGTGGATGCCAGTTTGCCGGCTTCGATAGCTTTGCTTGCGGGTTTCTGTTCCAATTTACCCAGGCTTTTCTGATGTTGAGGTACTGTGTGGCCATGTTGGCAATCCAGATGGCAACCAAGACAACAACAGTTTTCCAGCCAAAAATAAGGAATTGGCTCTATAACGTAGGAGGTGCTCTGAAGGTTTGCGGTCGTTGAAGTTGAAGGTTTCCTTGCCACTGCTTGAAAGGTGAAAGCAGCCTTGTGAGAGACGCGCGATGGTCGCAGACTCAGAGAACTCTATTCAAGCCAATACTGTTGGAAGGTTAGGCCTCGGAACGAAAATTCCATTTGTTCATGGTCAGGAAGGTATTATGGGCTATTTTTTATAAGAGGTTCCTGGGACATTTAACTCAGGAGAACAGAATATATGTGACGGAGCACATACAAGGCTCTGGCAGTTTCAATTCTAAGTGAGTGTACCAGCTCATCTGGGCAGATCTATATAGAGAGAGAGGGGGTTGTGTGAGATCACGACTTGCGAAGATTGCCCAGATCGTTGTATGGTTACATCTCCCATATACGACCCGAAATACTTAGAGAATAGCCTCGCCCTCGAGAAAGCCTAATCCGCACCTTGTGAAGATCAACTTGTGGTGCCCCATCTCTAGCTTACTCCAATAGTACTGCAGCAAACCCCAACACAACGATGCGCGGTAGAGATACACCAGTGGCTCATAGAAGACGAAGTACCGTTGCATGGTGAAGCACTGCGGGTGGCTGACTTTAATAAGTAGCCAGTAGGAGAGCCTCATACTTATGTATGCCCTCGTTTTCGGCGAACGAGATACGGTTGAGTGAAACGAAGTCGTTAGTTAAACTGCAGCAGGTAATTTGTACGCGCCTACGGCGCACCGGTAGGTGATGGTCTGTGCGCAGCACTCCTTAGCTGCATGTCTAGGTGTTCGCACGCGCTTTAATGCCCCCAAAGTATGTGAACACTTGACATACGTGGCTGAGCTCACGAAGCTTCGGAAAAACCAGTTGGTACTTTCTCGGGAAGCTGCGCTTATCAAAATGGTATCACTCCACTCAGGTGTTGGAGGTTGGGTAGAGGTTTAAGCGTTGCCGCATTCATCCGGTCGACTAAATAAATTCCTGACTCGGCATACGCTAAGGGTTTTGCCTTGGCTTGAATATGATCCTGCTTGATTGTTAGCGTCTGCTCTAGCCTCTACTAAGAGCGAAGCGATTTCGGTTTGAATGTTTCCCATGGGAAGTCAATATTGGCCTCTAGTGATAGTTGCGAGGCCAAGCAAACCCCCTGAGTATAATTACAATCCTCGTTTGACGCTGGCCCCTTTATTGGTAACAGTTTGTGGCTTTTACTCATGGCCCCTAGCTCAGTATTTCGAGTTTCCGTTGAGATGTTGACAATGGCTACCACTAAAATGAATTTCGTGAGGGCCTCCTCGTTATACTCATAGGCTGTTAGATCCAAACATCTGCGTGCTGCAATGAGAAATGCACGTTTTTCATTGGCGCTATCGTCGGAACGTCTCTCGTTGTACTCCTCGTTGTCTTCCGAAGCTGTCTCGTCGGCTGCCAGATGAAGGTCGTGGCCTAGTAAGGCGGCTTTACGGCTAGAACTGTCATACGGGATAACCCAATGTATTGGGAATGCATTATATCTAATACCACAGGTTATATCATGTGAATCATCTATGAAGCGGCGATCTGCATAAACGTTATTCGCCTGATCACGAAAACAGACGATAACGGACGACAATACGCGATAATAGCAAATGAGCGAAAGCGTAGCCTTCGTGCGTATATATAGACTTAGGTTGCCGCCAGAGCTGAAGGGAGGAAGCCAGTTTAGTATGGCCCCCTTGAAGCCATAGATAATTGTATGCAATATGACACTGTTCCAAGCCCTATTATTCTAGCCCATGTTACAAGAATTCACAAATTTATTATCACGTCTGATGATTGTGTATGCGCGGCCGCATTTGCTGATGCGCACGAGTGGAAAGCCCGCCGCGCTAGAACAGATGTATGCCTCAATAAGTTAAACAAGGCGTAAGTCTGCTACCGCTTCCTGCACTTATCGAGTAATTCTAACAGTATTATTAGTAGATACACCGTCTTCGAAATTAAGTACGCACAAGTCGCAGCTACAATTTCTTCGCTACTGCGATATCTTCCAGTCCGTAATGTAGCCAATTTTCATTAGCAGGCTAAGCAATACACTGGTAACCAGACGCTACGAGATGTCTTCAAATAACATGACTCAGTCGACCAATTCTAGCGCTTCGTTAATAATGGCAAAGCCCTCGTCAGGAAACGCATGGGTGGTGGTTTTCAGCCATTAGCCAACGCTATTACCAGCATCGCTCACTTGATATGCGTCATAGCCCGAAAACTATACTGAAGTAGGTAAAGGAATACGAGAACAATAATTGTTATGACAACAAATAACTCTTATAGAAGCATATACGCCAAATGTGTTGGAAACTACACGACTGTCCGTCCCGGCGTAACCCGTAAAAACAAATGCAGTCGTGAATAGTACGCCCTGGTAATGAATCAGCTGGCAGCTAGCTAATTCCGTCACTATGAGCCCTTTACGGCTATCAAACTCATCACGATCATTATAATTTAAGCGGAAATATCACCGCCGCGGTCAGCCGGCCTCCATATCTGCGGCAGAAAAGAGTACGACAATAGGTCAGACAAAGCGCTAGTGACATGCGCGTGACAGAGAGGTGCCGGGTCTAATAGCCCTGGGGAAGTGGGACAACTCCTATGTAATGTCAATGATACGGCTGTTAAGCAGGGTATAGTACGGTGCATGGCACTGTATAGTATATACCCTGTTAGCCCTCGGCTGGACCCGAATCTCATGCTCTGTAGTATCCTATTCCTTTAGATGACGATTTATACATACTTAAGCGCCTGAGTATTGTCATATACGGGCTCTAATTTTAATACCTAGGACAATTAGGATAAGCTATTCATTGACGAAGTTCTAGAGGTGCTTATAACTTGATTCCCTATTTACAGCACACAATCAAGAGTAGCAACACCTAGTTTCTTCTTGTTGACTTCTAACATGTGCATCTCAATGCAATACATGTCTGAAAACAGTAGCATCCCGAGGTAATCGTCACGAAAAACATCCAAATAGGTAGGTGTTGCGGCTGGGCGTTCGGAGGATCGATTCTATATACGACTTCTACCCGGCTCGGGCTCTCGAAACGTCCTGGATTTGATACCTAGATCGGAGTCGTTCTTTGGTGGTTGGAAATAGTAAGTAAAGATTACGAGATTTGTGGCATATATATAGTTTCTTGGCAAGACGACTTCTGCCTGGATAATTACGCAAACGGTAGTTACAGCCGACGCCAACGGCAATTCAGCTGCCAGAATAGAGATAGCTAGCTAGTTACTGTGTTTGAGATGTTTCCGGGATGTTTGACAGATATGAAGCCCCCATAAAAAGTGCCGATCTCCTCCCACGTCTAAAGCCGTTTTGGGTAGGTCTTCATGGTTAGAGCCGATGCCAAGAACTACAACGTTTTCCAATGCCGTCGACGATACCATTGAAACAAGCTTTCCAGTTATGCTGTTGAATACTTGGCCACAAGGGCCAAGTATCTTTCCGTCTTGGCCTGAGACAATAAAATCGAGCTTCGAGCCGTGGATGTAGCGTCCCGAGATCAAGCATCAATATAACATTGTACGGATGGACTGCTGCGATATCGCAATGCAGGCTTTCTTAGTAACAATATCCCAGGGTATTCCAGGCACCATGGCTAGTTTAGTCACTCCGAATTGGCAATATATGCGGATACGGGTGCTTGAAGCTGAAAGTTCCCGAGGAATCCTTATAGTCGGCCTCATCGACATTCCCTCTTGAGCCTCGCGGATCGGCGACCTGATGATCTACATCGACGATCAACAAATCCCCTGGTGTATCGACGATCTTGACCTCTTGTTAGAACCGGGCAAGCCACAGAGATGTCTGAATGTTATCAGAATGGAGATGATAGTATATGAGTTCGAGAAGTATAAAGGTGGACGTTTACGCAGCGTTCAACAACTTGTTTTGTATCCTCATCACTCTCATCACCATCCTCTGCATCCTCCTCTTAGCCTTGGCCTTGCTCAGTCGCCTCTCGCAAATAGAAACCTCTTCAAATTTTCAAAATGAAGTTCCTCGCCGGTGCCACTCTCCTCGCTTCCGTAGCAAGCGCTGCCTCCATCGACAATGCTAAGCGCGACTCGCCTCTCGACGTAAAGATCGAGATGGTTGGCAACTCTGGCATCAAGGCTAGCATCACCAACACCGGTGCCTCCGACCTGAGGGTTTTCAAGACCGGTTCTCTTCTCGACACGGCCGCCACCGAGAAGGTCAAGGTCTACCAAGGCAGTAAGTTGAAAACATCTACTCACCTGTAGCGTTCTCTACGTCTTCATATAAGCAGAGGCTAACAATCTGGCAGAGAACAAGCTTGCATTCTCTGGTGTCCGCCTCCGAATTGCGTCAAGCAACCTGCCCGAGGCGGGATTTCAGACTATCCAGGCCGGCAAGACTGTCTCGGCGACATTCGACGCCGCTGAGCTGCACGATCTCAGCGCCGGCGGCGCCTTCGACATTGTCTCGAAGGGTGCTCTACAATACGCCTCAGCAGGATCCAACAAGATCGAGGGTTCCGTTACCTACAGCAGCAACATCCTATCTGCCAAGGTAGACGGCACCAAGGCCTCCGCAGCCTTCAAGAGCTTCCACGAGAAGCGCCAAACCGTACAGAGCGATTGCTCAGGCGACCAGCTGACCGCGACTGTCAACGCGATCAACGGTGCCGCCGCACTTGCTCAGGCCGCCGCAGGCGTAGCCAGCAGCGACGACGGCAAGCTGAACGAGTACTTCCACAGCACGGATGTGCGCGACCAGGTCGTCGACGTGTTCAACAAGGTGGCGCAAGAGACGAGCAGCACCACGAGCGGCGCCGCCTACCACTGCGCCGACATCTTCAACAGCTGCAGCGACGGCGTGCTGGCCTACACCCTGCCCTCCGGGGACTACATTGTCAACTGCCCGCTTTTCTTCAGCGCTCTCCCCCCGGCTTCCACGCAGTGCCACGCCCAGGACCAGCAGTCCACCGCCCTGCATGAGACTACTCACTTGACAGAGATCGCAGGCACGGCCGACAACGGTTACGGCTATGCTGCTGCGACTGCTCTGTCTACGCAGGATGCCTTGAACAATGCTGACACCTATGCTTTGTTCGCTCAGGCCGTCTATGCTGGGTGCTAAATCAAGGGCGTTACGAAAGAGATGGGGCTAAGTTCGACCCGACTGGATGATGATCATGATGGTAATGATAGTGTTTCTGACATGTATATATTTTGCATATAAATGCTGAAGAGTTGGTATGAAAGCTCAAGGTTTTCGGATAAATGAAGTCCATTAAACCATCTATAACCCACAGAATCGGATTCCCCACGTGACCTTCAGGTTATGAAACCAAACAAAATGAATAATTTAAGTTTTTTTCGCGTGCCGTATTCAAAATTAAGCTGGTAAAAAAGAATTTTGTAATGAACATTGAAAGCTATTGACGTTTGTATTCAGGGTTAGTTAGTGACATGTTATATTAGCAGAAGAAATAATGATAGCGTCCGTGATGGCAAAAGGTCCAACGGTCCACTATACGGTCTTATGTATGGTATCTTATGAAAAGTAATATACATAAGTATCAATCAAGTCAGCTAGTCTACATACAAGGCAGTATCGATATCAGGATGATGCTCTGGTTACTCATGATATTTTCTTTTCTATCATATGAGCGGCTATTAATAAAGATAGCTTCAAGAATAGCCCCATATCTTCTTAATTTATAGGCTCAAAAACAAATTTAGGGAGTCCTGGAGTGGCAGAGGCAGCAGTGGAGGGTAGATCATTTGCGGCCAAAACCTCGCCTGTAGATAGCACGCGTCCTTCTATCTGTTCTTCTTGTACCTCCTCCTCATTGTCCCCGCTGCGAGAGATCATAGCAGTTGTCTTGGTAAGCCGGACAATCTCCAACCCCTCGCACCGCGATCCCAACCCCTTCTTCAGCACTGGCCCCATCTCTTCGAGAACCTCGCGCTCGTTAAATGGGAGTCTCTTACCTAGCAAAATGGCTGTTTCAACGTCTTTGTCCGTTTCATTTCCAGCTTTGTTATCCTGGCTGACTCCCGTACCAGCACTTTCCGCCGCATCCTGGAGGCGTTTCTTGAGCTGTTGAACGAACGGCATGGCGCGCTTCGTTTCCGTCTTCCCAATGCTCTTCCCAATGGAATCGGTGTCCACTAGACCTGTCTCTTTCAACGCTGCCGTCACCAGGTCGATACAACGCTCCTGCCACGCAGGTAGGGATTCGGTGAAGAAGATGCGGAGGCGGAAAGGCGACGAACGAGGATCAAAAACGGCGTGACCCGAACTGGCGCTAGCACTCTTTTTGCTGTTGGCTTTCATCAGCCTCTTGACCAGCTGGCCGAACGCCGCCATCACGGCCGATGACGTTGCTTGCACGTAATCTGCCGCCGCCTGCAGAGCCCTGTCAGGCCTAGGGCAATCATTCGGCCAACGTGCCACTTGAATGCTGTGCTTGTTCCCCAACACCTCAGTCCACACGTGCTCGCACCAGTGCGGCGCCACAGGGCTCAGGAGGAGGCACTGCAGTTCTGCGTATCGGCGCACTAGTTTTGAGTGCATGCCGATAGCCCCAACTGCGTCGCGGTAGGAATCACGCGCACCCGTGAAGTTGTAGAAGCCCGAGCGTAGGGCGGCACGGAAAAGATGGGCGTCGTATGCTTCCTTCGTTTCCCAGACTAGGCGATTCATCTCGTTCTCGAATAGTGCGTCCCAGAAGTTTAGGGGGCCATCCCGTTGGCCGCTCTTGTTGTCATTAGCTGCCGCGCTGTCTCCGAGAATCATATCCTCAATCCATTGTCGAAGCTCATACAACTTCAGAATGGCGGCATTTGCAACGCTTTCTGAGAAATTGGCGTCGTCGACAGCATCGCCAGCATCCGCTAGCGCAACTCTCGCAGCGTCCGCGCCGAACTTGTCGACTGTCTCGCTTAGCGTAAGGAAATTTCCAGTACTCTTGGCCATCTTTTCCTTGTTCAATAAAACAAATCCATTGACACGGACACCACGCGGCCAATATTCGGATGGCCACAGAGCAACGTGAATATATAGGAAGAATGTGAGATGGTTTTGTATCAGGTCCTTTCCTGAGACACGCAGGTCCAACGGGTACCAGTATTGGAATTCGCGGCGCATAGCATTCAGGACAGACAAGGAGATATCACTATCTCCGGGGGGCTTGGTCGTGCGCGCCAGCACGAAATCCCACGTTTCGTCCGTCATTTGTTCGGGGCGGACGTTAGCTAAGCCGGGTTCCTTCCCGTATATATCCCGGTGGAGATAATGGGCAACTGTATAATAGGATGGGTATATTGTGCTATCACTCAGGGATTCGACGAGAAATTGGTCGTCCCACGGTAACTTGGATCCCAGGCCGTAGGACCGCGCGCATGCCCATTGCCCGAGCCAGTTGAGTGCTTCTTCGAATCGCCGTTTGGCCTCAGTTGAGAAGGTGTTGAGGCCGTTCCCATCTTCATTCTGAAGGTGCGCCCGTACTTGTGCGTTCCATTCGCCGTCGCCCCCGTTTTCAGCCGTGCCGTAGTTTAGATACCATTGGTCCAGATGGGCGGCGACGCACTCATCTTTGGATCGGCTGATGACGATCCCTTCGGGTTCGGCGTAAGGGAAGGCAAGAGCTGAATCAAACAGTTTCTGCTTGACCAAATCCTTGACCTCTTGGACCGGACGACCACTGAAGTCCCCATAGACCATAGTGCCGTTGTAAAAACCTTCTTTGTATGCGATATTTTTAGCTTCAGCGAGCTTTGGATCTTTAGGTGAAGTAATTTTCATTTTTTCGACTAGGGTAGGGGCAGTGAGCTTGCCGTAGTTGGGCGTTTCGATGATAGGAACGACCTCTAGTGTTGCCCACTCCTTCTGTATCTTATAGTAGTCAGCCTTCCTAGCCAGTTCGGTGACGGTGGCAAAGTCGTCAGGACTGTCCGAGGGCACGCAGGTCACGACTCCAGTTCCCTTGGACGCTTGAGCCGTTTCCATAGGCAGGACGCGCACGGAGGTGTGAACTGATAGAGGGGCATCTAGCAGAGTGCCAATCACGTCAGCGCCAGTCAGCTCGACAGACTTCTCAATTGCGCCCCAGACAGCCGTGTAGCCCTGGAATGACAGGTTCCGTGCTGCTCGCTCGGTACAAATGACATATTCATTCTCAGCGTCAGGGCCAGCAGCAGCGTCGTGGAACTTGAAGAGCCCATATGTGATCTTGGGGCCGACGAAGCAGCAAGTCTGGCCATACATGGTTTCCGGACGGAGGGTTGCGGCCAAGAAGTAGACATTGGCCTGGGCAATAGATGGCGAAGCCTTCTGGATTATGTTCTTGGCCGCTTCAGACCAATCCCGGACCTTCATCTTGATAGCGGTGTAGTCTTGCACACCTACGCCTTCTCCCTCGCTGCGGTCATGATCAAGGCATGGCTGGCCGTCTTTGGGTGAATAGATTGTATACCTTTTTCCGAATTTAATCTTGCCGAGCTCTTTCAGGCGGCGCATCTGCCAACGCACAAACGAGTCGTAGTATGGGTTAGCGTCAGTCGTCACGAAGGACCGACGCCAGTCGATGCGTAGGCCCAGACGAGAGGCGTCGCGTATGCCTGCGGCAGGAAAGACGTGGACCCAATGATACGGGTCGGCGAATTTATGGATTTCTTCCCGCGGTATGCCTTGCGACAGCAAGATCTGAAATTGGTATTTGGCGGCACCCGACTTTGCGGCTGCCTTCGTCTTCTTAGACCGGAATTTAGTGACATCGGCAACAGGAGTGGCGCCTGCGTTGTTGGCAGCTAATCCGTCGCCAGCCTCACGGGCGTCCAAATCACCTTCATCGTCATCTGTGAAATGCTCAAAGTTTTGCCCGAACATTTCTACCTCCCTCTGCAGCTTATCCGCACAGGCCTTTATTGCCATGCCCGTGCAATGAAAGCCAAAGGGAAACAAGGCGTTCTTTCCCTGCAGACGCGCGTAGCCTGTCGCGAACTCGACCTTGGAGATGGTATATCCATGTCCGACGTGCAGCGAGCCGTTCATGTAAGGGTAGGCAATGGTCGCAAAGTATTTGGGATGTTGGGCCTCTGAGACGTCGGTCGCAGTCGGGGCGTCGGATTCGAAGATTCGGGATTCCGCCCAGACTGCCTGGTATTTGCGCTCGATCTCGACCAGAGCATCGCGTTTCTGCGTCTTTTCGGGGGTTAGAGGGCCTTGGAAAGGAAAGGAGGAAAGCAGCGACGTACATTCTCAATCTTCAGCATCTTGTTGGCTGCGCTGCTGGCAGCGTTGCCCGGATTTGCGGATGCCATTCTTCGTACAGAAGAAGAGAACGAACGAACGAACGGGTGAACGGGTTGGTGGGGTTGAGTCACGGATGAAATTAATTGCCATGACCGATGTAGGAGTGCGGGGTTCTGGCTTTTTCCTCTGCCGACTGGCAGACAGTTGGTGCACCCCCATGTGGCGGAATATGCGACTGGGAGTGGAATCCATTCTAGTATAAGCATGTAGATATACATGCCGCGGGACAGCTCATGTCATTCGCAGAACCGGCGCTGATGTACCACGATGCCCGAGGCTAAACGCGTTTCCATAATTTTAGGGGCTATGTATGCCAATGTTCCATCCTGATTTGCGGTACACAAGGCGTCTGTATATATAAAAAAGTCGAAGTCTGCCGCGCAAAAACAGAACTACGGGGTCCTGTCTCTAACTTCTTCGTAGCCGTATAATATATTGTCCGGCTCAGTAGACAATATTTATTGGCGTAAGCTACCTTAGGTGAATAGCCGGGAGTTGCCGCCGGTACTAAAGTCTTGGAAGTGCTCAAAATGTGCGATGTTGGGCTAATATAAGTATCAGCAGTAGATCGACATAGAAAGGCGCATTACCAGGGACAGCCAGCGAGACGCGGCCGGTCAAGTTTCCGCCCATTTATAGTCCTGTTCCGCTGTTCTAAGAACAATATAGATTGATCTTTGTGAAAGGCCTTTTCAGCAGGGTTAAATCAATTATCGCCTCATCCGGAAGGTTCAGTAAAAATAGACGCGAGCTTAAAGCCATCATAGGGGGGGGAAGAGAACCTCCATCGGCAAGCATAGGTAGACTAGTTCAAGGAAGCAATTCAAGCATTATGAAGGACCGTTCGCATTTTCAATAATCACTGTTGGATCCAGGCGCACGACTCAAAAAGTGGCAAGCTAAGCTAAGACCAAGCCTTGTCTCTTCTACATTTTACACGAACGTATAAAGAGATGCACATCTAGTATCATCTTAACTAGTGAACGACTCTGCATATCCTGAATCACCCAAAGTATTCGAATCTCAACTTGATGCGCGTAAGCCTGCTAAGTACCAATGGTGTTCTAACCGGTAAATACTGTCGAACGCGCCGAGAACTTTATTTATTCGACTACCGTCGTGACCTACAGCTCTGCAACGTGCTCGTATTCAGCGGTCATTTCATTCTCGCCAACATTGACCTTTACATTGATGTCATTGTTCGCAATACAATGTATAATCTCCCAATTATCCTAGACTTCTACAAAATAGGCATTCATTCCTGTGCCTCGTCGATCTACTATAATATCAAACAGATGCGTCACCAATGAAACACTCTGGATTAGTTTCATTGCATTTCACATAGTCGAAGGAAGACTTTTCCAAATACATCAGCTTTGGGATCTTCTGAAAGGTAGGCTTATGCAGGCTCTCATGTACGTGACGTGCATTGCCACACTCGATATACAGGCCATACACGTAGCCTGCTTCGCTGATGCAGCACGCGGAGCTCATGTAGCTACCACGCCAAAGAACTACTTAAGGACGTCAACCCATTTCTAGCCTGCCACTGGGCACAATTTTTCGTCTTTCGCGAGATCTCAGAGTCTGTGCCTCTTCACTTCTCTTTACCCTATATAACATTTCATCGACGCAAATCCGGTAAAACTGAAAACTTTCCACATAGAAACATTTAAAACCACTTCCACGATGCTACGGTGGCATTCGGCTCGATTCCGTGCGCCAAACGTTGTTTTAGTTGACAATATTCCTTACTGCGTTCATTGTGGAGAAATCTATAATCTCCATAGTCCCCTGGGCTCTTTTGCCTCGAACCCCGAGTTAGTTCGGTCGCCATCCTTGAAACTTCAATGGCCAACATCTGTTGCTTCCTCGGATGAAAGTGAATTTCTTCAAACAAAGCAGGAACCCTGTCTGTATTAGCCTACCGGAGCAGCATCAAACAGAGCATGATCAACACCAGTCCCTGGAATTTCCTAGGACGAAGAGAGCGAGAACATGCCAAGTAAAAAGATCCATTGAAGGAACCATTAGCTACTGTGGCCTTAACCAAATGTACGATTTTCGGCTTCTTCATCTCTCACGGAATTCAATAGACGGTCACCTCCATGGCAGCTTGGAGTTGGTAGATCTTGTAGATAATACTTCACCCTACAAAGCCTTGTCATATACTTGGGCGGATGAAGACGGCAACAGCGACCGATGCGAGATCCTGTTTTTGGGGCCACATTGGGATTGTTTGCCAATCACCCGTAATTGTTATCTCGCACTCCGACGGTTTCGCGAAGTACACTCATTGACGGTATGGGTGGATGCCATATGCATCAATCAAAATAATATTTTGGAGCGGTCACACTAGGTGAATATTATGCGAGAAATCTTTTCAGAAGCCGAAAGTGTCGTCGTCTTTCTAGGGCCACCTAATGAAGACGTGACCAAAGCATTAGGCATTAGCGGATACCGTACGTTTACTAGACGACCAAGCATATCGTACGGATCATCCTATCGTCCCTACGTTGCGATTCGCTGACCCTTCTATTATGAAGCTTTTTTGTATGAGACACTTCAGTCGTGTCTAGGTCATACAACAAATCGCTCAGCGGGTTTCAATAGTTTGCGGCGACACATCCTTAGATTTATACTCTACAAAGATACAGGCCATTCCGCATCTCATCTCGCGGTTTCTTCGATATAGCCAAAAGAATTTATTAAAAAATCATCGAGCCGAAGAACTCTTAGATCTTCTTATCTTTACGTCGCATTCTCCAGCTTCAGACGCACAGGATCAGGTTTTTGCGGTTCTTGGCCTTATTTCTGGAGCAAGGACAGATGGACTCGTTCCAAACTACGCTTTATCACTTGAACAAGTTCACACTGGCATCGCAGCTTATCTTCTCCTTAAACAACGGAGGCCTAGTATCTTGGCATATCTTCGGCTGAAGATTTGGATAATGGCCTCCTGGGTACCTGATTGGGCTGTTACCAGGCCCTGGGATTTTGAACCTGACGGTGGCCTCGATTTAGACCTACATCTACTGTCCTACGAAGCACGAGCGAAAGGAAACATTAAAGAAGATCAAACCCTATGGCTGAACGGGTATAATACCATCAGTATACTCTTCAAGTCTTCAACCGGCGGAGCCTCAATATCACATTGTGGTGAGACTCCAGGTCCTAGATCGAATGCCTACGGCTGCCCAAAAGTCAGTTCTAAAGATGGGGCTCTTTCCATCACAGCCTGGAGGATTACAAAATTTCGTGGCTTTTCAATTGCACACTCTGTACAGTCCTCTTCATCTCTCGACTTTCAGTGGATTGTAGAAACCAAACGACGAGTTGACTTCGATCTTGACGAGATCATGTATATTCTGGGTTGTAAATCTTACTTGCACATGAGGAAGGTCAGTGATGATCGCCACTATGAGCTTATCGGGCCTTGTAAAGTTGGATTTCGGTCCTTATTCATGCGTGAAGCAAACACCAACACAGTAGAAAAGGCAGCCGGTCCCTTCCCTTAAATGGCATGCCACAGATGGTAGAAGATCTTGAATCTAGCGATATAGACCACAAAATGATGGCCATTTTTGTTTGGTTTAGACTACTCGCTCCTTGAACGGGTCGAAGAAGCCTTCCTTGAGAACGAGTTCTGTCTTACGGCACAACGTCAACTTTCTAACTCTAAGCCAACATCGACTACCGAAGATCCGAAACTCACGACGCGATTCAACCGGCAAGAGTCAGAAGAGGTTATGCGTGATAGTTGTTGGAACATAGGCCAGGGCTGGAGGCTGTTGGGCCATAGAACGACTCCTGAGTCAAATATGCTTATCGCTGAGCGATTCCAGCTTCTTAACGTATGGTTTGACCAGAACACTTGGGAGATGGTGGACATCACTCACTGCTGCCTACTGACGCTTCAATCCATGGAGGCCACCTGGAACACTCGGATTCATCTAGAACGACGGTTAATATTAGATCTACAGCGTGATTCTCAAGCAGTTTCGGAACCGACAGTTAACCACATCGGAATCGTCCAAACGCCCCAAGATAGGAATCGCCTCCTCATACCAAGCACACGACAAGCTTGGCGCAATGAAACCCAGATACTGCTTCTCCAACTCGAGAATACCCAGAGGATATTCCCGGACGGCCTCCATGCCACAGACAAAAGCCCGATATCACCGGATCAATTAGTTGATCCAAGAATAAACCAATGGCTTCAAGACGACATTGGTTCTAGTCAGCATGGGCTAAAAAGCAAATTCTGTTGTGACTCAGGCTCTGAATACTTCCATGATGTGATGCATTCGCGGATTTCATTTTTCGAAAGCATAAAACCCAGCTAGGAAGACTTCGTTCAAAAATCGCAGGACTTGAGACCAATTTGTGAACATATCTCATTCTTTCGTTCTTTCCGAGAAAATGTCATGCCAATGGGAGATATTATAACTGTTTAGAGAATAAGAATGCGCATCGTTGTTCAAAGCAATATCCTCAGGATATAGTTTATTAAGCAGTGCATTCCTACTATATCTTTCTGCGTATAAACGGTTATTCGATTGCCAAGCAGGCAATCCAATGAATTCTTTTAGACACAAAATCGTACTTGACAAGACCCCGTATCTCGAAGAAACGATGGAAAGGAAAGCCACCTCGACTAATGAACAACAAATTTCTCTCCTTATTCTATAGCAGCCCTCTCTTGTTATCATCATCATTATTGTGAAAAAAGCTCTACTTACATCGAAATTCAAAGGACCATGTACCTGCCCTGTGTTTTACAACAAATAAATTATTAGATAGCGACGTGAAATATAACTAATGCTACTTTCATGTTCAAAGAATCTCCCAATAAGGCCTTTTGACCCGAACCCAGACATAGCCTATCAGCTCACTCAGTCCTGATATAACGTTGTTGGTAGAATTATATAGGAGATTTCGCAATCACATCCGTGCTTACATTGCGAATAATGCTTCAGGTTCTAGTTAACTATAGATAATGAGTGCATACATGCCTTGAGAGCCACGTCCATACCAACCATTTTCTGAGTCACTTCACCGATAACGACTTATTTGACTAGTCCCCGATCACTGTTTTCCCAATAAATGCAATTATTACATGCATCGACATACCGTTACTAGTATAGTATCAGAAGTGAACTAACAATTAACGATTCTAACTCTTCAAAGCCCGGGCCATGAATGGCATAGCTTGTCCATTGCTTAGAGCTACTTGCGAGTGATCTGGTGCTGCTATATGGAAAGTTTACCATTATCCTCTTCAGCTTTTTTTCTGGGGACCAAAGATCTTTTCCCTCGGCGCACTCATTTCACCGAACACCGAAATTTTCTACGCACGAGCATCCCAATTATATTTGCAGAAGATGGCGATTTTAATTAATGCCTACTATGCTATTTCGGGTCCTCTGACTTACGTGCCGGCTGACGGTAGACCTGCGTATCATGTATACAGTCATATGATTGTGAGATCCTGTGCAAGGCTTCAATACGAAGAAATAGGGAGAACGACACTTTTAGGCTAGTTATCGCAATGCCACATGTGTCTGTTCCTCCAAGCCATCTTGAAAACCTTCTACATAATTTTGTTAGCCGCAGAGATGATCGCATTCGTTCTTCATTTGCCTCCTTTTTGGAACGAGCTCGTATTTTCTGTGCAAACCACTCCCTAAATCTTTCCCCAGCTGTCTTGTACTCAATGGTAGTAGCATGGGTTTTCCTACTGTTGTACAAAGAAACCCGTGTTAGCATTGAAGCATGGTTTGCAATCTCATATACCCCTGACCTTTGGCCCAAGCAACCCCTGCTCCCCGCGCAATCCGACTGGGTGATACTATTCACCTAGTGGTCACTATTTATACGAACAAAGAAATGAACAGATGTATTATTAGAAGATCTTCTTCGAAAGTTCCGAGAGCGATCGGTAAGAGATATCATAGAATACCACGGAAAAACCCGCGCAGACCGGGGGTACCGATCACGGGTCTATAAAACTAGCTAAACAGATGCCGCCACATGGATTAGGGGTTCTTCCCTGGCGCGGTAACAATAAATCTATATTTGTACTACCTGTTGCGAGAACCCTGTAGCAGAGTCCGAAACTCTATCATCGCCTTCATGTTTGAAACATTGTAAACGCTCTCGTTACTAGTGGTTTAGCCGCCTACTTGTGTACCCCCATGTTAGAGGGACCTAGCTGGGTATTATGGGCCTACAAGGCTTCGGACAAGGGCTTGAACAAGGGCTTGAACAAGGGCTTAGGTTTGGAGTTTTGGCGTAAGTACCGTAGTAAACTAGGTAACTACATATATACAGTAACCGTAATTAAGCTCTGCTACTATATATAAAACGTTTAGGAGTTTACAAAAATATATAAAATATAAGCGAGTATAATTTAAAATAGGTCTTTGTTTTTTTAGAATTTTTAAAAATTTATTTAGCTGTATTACCTATAAGTAAAGTAGTAAAGCTTAGGTATATTTGGCCGAACTACTTTAACTGTAAGATGCGATACTTTCTGCGTAGTGGGTCATCCGTGGGCCGTTTAACTAGCGCACAAAAAACACCTGACTAGGTGCCTTTTTCCTGGCACAGACTATGTAGTTCTATTGCGTTCTTGTGTAAGTCGTATAGTTGACTAAATAGTTCACTTTCATGAGGTGCGCCATGCTGGAAGTTGCCATTAATTTAATGCAGCACCACTTCTTGAGATGCCGAAATGCCGAAATACCGCTGTGATAATTGTCGTTCTTTTAGAGGCCCTCACTATCAGCAGGGCGGGATATCGACATGGAGATGTCGATTGCTATGAACCCCTTGTACGAGAATCAGTAACGCATGCCGCCGTTGTTCCGTAGAAAGCATAATCTAGATGGTAATGCTATATGGGTGGGTAGTTGGCAACGCGCAACCATCCTCGGCTTTTCTCTAGGTGAACGGATTGAAAGATGGTACTACAATGCCATTTTGAAAACGCAATAATATCCTTCTACCTTGATCAAGGACACAGTGATCAACAAGGTATGGAAGAAGAAGAAGAAGCTCGTAATGGTTAAACCGCCGTTAGTAACTAGTACTGTATCGATCATAATACTTGTCAAGTTGCTACAGTTAACAAATATGTCCTGGTCAATGTCGGCTTGTGAGTTTCTGCTACCCCGTAGAGTTCCTTTTGGTGTATCTCTGCACGACAAGGAATCTCCGTATGTGCGTATATCGAGGTCCTATTTGGCGCATATAAAAGTCGGTCCGCCGGATCAAGAACTGATATTGATAGACTAGCTTATCCTCAAGATGCTTTCTCTGATCGAAATCTAATGAGCTACAAGTATTGAGGCAATATACATACTACAAACCGGAGTGAGTTATGTATGAACGCTCTTGTTTCGAAAGGATCCAACACTATGTAGTATCCCATAATATAAAGTCCATAGACGAGAACACTGGAGTTCATAACTGTATTTCTGTATTTGTAGCTAAGGTGACTGCAAACATAAAATAATACGGAAGGCCCTAATGTTAGTTGACTTACAACTAATATAGTGAGCCGTGTGAGTAGCTAGTGGAATAATTTGTCTAGCCCCTAAGTTCGACTGAGCACTACTTTCGCCGTAGTGGCAACTAGCGGCTGTCGACCTTCAAAGTGAACTCTCACTGTGGGAAATACCACCCACTCTAGACGTTATCTAGCATCAGGCACAAACAAAGTCGAATAGGAGCGCCACATAAGGAACTGCCTTGTCTATTGTGTTCACCGGTCGCTGGACTTGTGTATTAGTGCCGGCTATTGGGGTTACACTAGAAGGTCGTGAGACAGCCATAGCATTCTCCTCCAATTTACCTGCATCAAGCATTTGGTTAGTACGGAGGAGTCAATATTCGGCAGTCAGTGCCAATGTTATTGAACTGGAATCCTCTCAATCACGATTTCATCCGATGGATCCGGCGTACATATAAAAGCGGGAGAGCCGCAGAGGCTCGCTAAAACGCACGTCAATTTCTAGCGTGGCGGCTAATGAGATCATGCCATATGTATCACCACAAGCCTTGCCCCTATTGGAAAGCCGCCCATATTCCAGCCGTATATTAGCGTCTCATCGTAGTCGAGCCGTCCGGGGTTAGGATCCCTGGTCCAGCAGTTTACGGGAGGCGGGTCCGAGTTAACCCCTGACCAAGTGCTCAGAACCTTATTATTGGCGAATGTACGGGGTAGGAACACCAACCTGGCCACGTGCAATTCTTATAATGTCCAGATATGAGGCGAAACACACTGATATACTTCGTGCACACATTACTAACTCAGTACTCCACTAGACTTACTGGGTACGGTATTCAGTCCGCTTTATGTTAAGATCCGATTGGCCCTTTGACTATCGTTGGGTTCATGCTATACTAAATATTGATTTCGTTTTTGCACTGAAGATCTGATAATATTTCTCGTGTTTGATATGTTAATAGACGTTGTGTCCTGGCAATATAAGGCAAATCTTCTGCATTCGGAGACACCGCCTACATATTATGTACTCTTAGCTTTTTGTGTGTTTTTTTTTTTTATACAGCTATAAATCAATCAGACTCGAGTTATACAATCCAAAGCTAAGCATATCGTCATTCACAAATAAATAACCTAACCCTATAGAGATCCATCGCATCCTACGGAACTCTCGTGGCCTTCTAGAACATCGCTGTTCCTTGTATAACCCCCACGCTTGAGGATTTTCCCAATGCTGAGCCCGTCTGTACTCGCTCGTAAATCGATCCATTTGCAGCCTTGTGGACCATCGATCTCTTGCGGGTGTTCGCGGGGGGGTTATACGACTTGCATAATTTGTGGGCGAGGGCGTGTTTATAGTTCATCACGATTGCAGAGCGTTGTCCAACCCTACTAGTGTCACACGGAATAACCCAAGGTAGTGAAGATGCGTATATCCGATGCCAGGGGTTATATCATATTATTCATCTGCAGCGCGGCGGTCTACATATTCACCTACCCGTTGATCTCCTGATCACGAGAACGGGCACGATAATGGGCGATAATAATAGATGGACGAAAGTGTAGCTTTCGTGTACATATAGACCTAGATGCCGCCAGACTGAAGGGAGAAGCCTGTTCAGTATGGTTCCCTTGCGGCCATAGATGATTATATGCGAATAGAACACCAGTTCCGAGCCTCATCCTCGTTACAACTAGAGAGAGAGAGATCAACCTGACACCACAGTGAATGAATTCCATACTGAGATGTGACTAGTACACGAGTAGTGGTTAGTTATCAGACCAACCAAAGGCTCGGAGCCAGATGTGAAAATATGCGACTCTGTTTAACTGTAAACCAATAGGCCCTCTCAACTCTACTAGCTCTATGCATTACGGCCCGTACCTTTTGCTAGGCGAGTTTTGTAGCAATATATCTAGGGTTCGGGAGTTGCTAAAACGTTTGGTTAATTTCCTAATAATAGCATATCTTGGCACATATATCCTAGCTCGTAAAATTTCTGTCTATTTTGATATTTTAATGACGGAATGTGCCGAATCTTTCCTTAACATAAATTGTATTCCCTAAATAATATTTATACTTGAAGTGGCTAATTTTGTCATTAATTAACTCTGTTTAATAGTTGATTCATACATATAGCTAAAGTAAGAAGGGTCCTCTCCGGTCATCGCTGAAACTAATCACGGCCTTGTCTAGCGTGACATCTATGGCCAGGCAGATCTAGACCCCCCTTATAAGGAAGTTACGAGTAGTGTAACGCCCTAACTGATTCGTCTTGGTACACTATCTACTTGTCAATCCTTTTCAGGCAGGTGTTGGGAGCCCCAGTGATAGCAGTCGGCAGTGTACATATTCACATCTGAAGACTCCAAGTAGCTCTACAAGGTTCCAAGCATAGTTTCTTACAATAGAGATTGTAGCCAACGGAAAAAATGACTTCGCCCACGTGATCAACCCCCTAGGCTGCGCCGATCCGCAGAAATCATTCGTTGTTTGGTTTTAGTGTACTATTCATCACGCTCTAGACAACTACCCAGAAACCCACACCCTATAGCCGTGATATACTGACACCTTTCGGGTCCGAACGTTCGCCTACAAGTAATTGCCGGTCGTGTGGAGCCATAACAGTCAACACTAACTCATGCACTTTCGCTAGTGGATAAAAATACTTAGGCAGCATACAGTACATACAATCTTAGCTCACCAATTGTGAATGTGCGGTCACATACAGACTATACCATTGTAGTAGTGGTTGACGAATCCAATTATTATTGGCTGAATTTGAGGGTAGACGAACTGTTGATGAAACGGGCGAACTGCTGGCTCACTTTCTAGTTAGTACCGGCTCTGGCTTCTGTGGGCTGCCGGGCCGCATCTTGCAGGATGCTGCGCTAACGTGGTCTGAAAGTGATTTCACACGTTTCTCGAAGCTATACGAAGGTCACGAAGGAGCATTGAACGTCCTTGTCCTCATGCCATAACATAGGAGGATTCGAACGCATCAAGTGCTAAAGCAACTTCAAATCGTACTGAGATTAGTGAATCTCGAGTAATACAGCATGATCCGGCTCATTTGACATCAAGCTCAAGGATTTCGCTACACGAGGTGCTCCGAGATCGTCTAACTGGCATCCGTAGCACATGCCGAATGATCGTATGCTTCACTCGAACTGCCAAGAAAGGACATGTAAGTGACTTTCAAGGTGCATACGTCAAGTAGCCTTAAGCTAGGGCAAGTTAGTGAAATAACCAACCACTTCGTTGGGCTCTACACCACTACATCTGGTTTCTGCCTAAACGGGCCGTTAACTCGTTTTGTGTGAGAATATTCTTCTCGGTGCCATGAGCTTGTCGTGGCGAGGAGTGCCTCAAAGCACCTTCGAAGCTAGGTTAGTGCATATGCGCGAGCTTCTCTATTCGATAGCCCTATGATACTCCGTTACTGCACAGAGATTCCTATTATAGAAGCAACGGGTAGCTACGGCGATGAGCGAAAAGGGATGAATGGGGATGTTATCCCGTTTTAGTACCTAAACAATAACCGGTAGTCTTTTCAGGATGTTCTTGAGTCAATACTGCGGATGAAAGGAGCGGTTTCGGGCTGGAGCCTATTTCCATGCTAACTCCAATTCATGCCCGTTATCTATGATTCATCTGAACGTTCTACACACTCGGGGGTAGAAGTCGGGGTCATCCCAAGCCTCGGCATAAGAAAGCGTCTGTACATTACATTACCAAATTGCTTTGACTTATTTGTTACACGCCATTTTCCTCTGACGGAAAATTCGTATCTGTACTACAAATAGTGAGTTGATGTAATTTTGCTCACTTCATATTGTATTTGTGTCAAGTATAAGCCAAACAGCGTGGCATCGTTGGGCTCGCACAGTTGAGATATACATGGCAGAATGCTTCCTATCTTGTTCTTTCTATCCGCCTACACCTTTAATACACTGATTACCTTTGTAGTCATGGATTGCTAAGCATCTAACATACTAGCGTCACAGCGCAACCGCTCACTTATGTGTACTAGTTTAAATGGAAATGGCATGAACATTAGTAAATATCTACTAAGACAGACGTTCACCAGGGCGACGTTTACTAACAGAGGCTACCTAAAATAACCTGATTCGGACAGTTCTCAGCATATACAATAATGAAGATTCCTGCCGTTTCTAACGGCTTTGGAATAGGGTCAGGGGGTATCAGGGCTTCTGGGGTGTACCTATATGTATCTAGAGCGCCTGAATCTCATATTTATGACTTATCCGGCCCTCGTAAGTAACATTGCCCAAATTATAAAGGATCTAGCGACTTCCGTATAGGCCCGGTCTGGTTTTATTTGGTTTACATTCTGCAGGACGTCAGTGATACGACTGCAATGCGAAGAGTGTCAAACTCTGACTTAAGCAGAACTCAAATATGCTTCTACTAATACGATCTGACTGATATGATAAGATGACTGTATGATCTATCGCAACTCAATGACCGCGTTATACAAATCAGAGCCCGAAGTCATCGTAGCCCGGCGATAACGGGGGTTTCGCAGACACCCGGGCCGGCCTCTTGGCGCGGGGCAGTATCACTTATGTCAGACCTCAAGTTGGCAAGTCCAAGATTGAATACCCAACGAATATACCAGGGAATAATGTCAAACCCACCTCGAATTATTACCTATTGTGCTGTATGTACTTGCAGTAGACGGGGCACACCTAGCCTCTAAGTCAGCAGTGTAGGTTTGCTTAGGTCAGACTGGCATGTAGACTGAAGGTGTCAGCAACACACATGCATCGGGCTTTGGTCACGGGATGTTCGCTAGAACTCGAAAGAGCCTTAGGTATAGCATGATAAGCGTAGCGCTTGTAAGCTTGGGAGAAGTTGGCGCCGTCAACTTGGCGGGGTTACTTCTGACTACCTACCTACTTGATAGTTGAAGCACAATAACACTAGCTCAGCTATCGTGAAACTCTGAAATCTGTCTACCGGGCGTCCGTCGATAGCTGAACCTAGGCGAATTCGTAGATCGTGTCGAAACGAGATGGATATTTGGAAATAGCCATGTTCGCAAACAACTGCCAATATTTCGCCCATCTCACCAGTACTAGTTGATTCTCTACTTAGTCACTTCCGGAGTAAGTATAGTTGGCCAAACCTCGACTCCACAGCCCCTCAACTTTGCGGGGCTTTGAGCTTTGATCGTGAGTGTTCGACTTTACACTATGGTAAGAAATGGAGTGTTGATGGCTTTAGTTAAGAAAAAGGAAGCTACTGATTCATGGAAACAACATTATGAAAACAAGTTGCGTTAGACAGTGTAATTTTGACCGGCTGATGTGTGCTGATATATATCGGCGCTGGCGATCTTCACGATGGTGTATAGAAACATCTGCTAGGACGAAGCTATTCTGATAGAGGGATCGTTTAGAGTCCTCACAACACTAGCCATGGCCTAATCTTCAGGCCAGTACATCGCGCAGTAGCGTCTCAGAGTTTGATGGACATATATCTCAAAGAAGTCGCACACTGGTTTCCTACACGTAGTTGGGGTTGTCTTCACGATTCCAATTGATAGTGGCCCTTTTTAGTAAGACTAAGCTGAATGGCTTATGCAGCTGCTAAGCTGCGAATAGCTAAGAGAGTTGTCAAACTTATAGTCCCCAGACCTGTGGCGTCACATGACTAAGTCTGAGTAGTTATTTGGTACTCGTGGTTTGTTGACTGACTCGCGATAAATTCTTATAATCCGGCGGTCTGATTTCCAGAGCGGGGCGTACTAGAAGCAAGATGCGATAGTGCTTGTTGTAATAGGACAAGACTCATTGGTCTTTCCAGATAAAGATGCTCGGCATATTCAGCGGAGATGACCTAAATTAGAATTCTATTATCTGTTGCATTCGTCGCAATTGAATTGAACATATTCCGCCCCGTTAAATCCATGTAGGGGTTTTGGTTAACGCTTGGCACAAAGGATCTACAGGCTAAGGCGTAAGTGAAATCTCCGAGACGCCAGACTTCGTATAACTACCCCGGATTTCAAAGGCACTATCATCCGCTACTGTTCTTGCTGGCGTGTCGTCAGGGTTCGTCAGGGTCTAAATTGCCCCCCCGTAGTTATGTTGTTTAGTAAGTATATATCAAAACCTATGGACCCCTATCCAATACTATGATTGAAGGATTTTATTTAGCTGAATAAGATAGTTACTAAGTCTGGGCTTTGGACTTCTTACTGGAGTGGATACTTCGTATTAACACTCTGACCTAGTGGTGTAGATAGATAGAATAATAGAGGGTGTAGGCATAGTTGAACGTCGAAATCGTTTCGTGAGCGGCTAGTACGTTGGCAGATCTTGCGGCACATATCTCAGGCAGCGTAATGAATGCGACGCTACCTGCCACCGAAGAAAAAAAAGACTCGTAGTGTGGGTATAGGTTGATAGGGTCGTGGTCCCCTATAGCCCGCCGAGCGATCCGCCCGTGCGGATCAAGCACGTCTGTTCGTGAATTGACTGGCTGTTTGGGGGTGGGGTAGGAATACCAGTGGCAAGAAGCATCGGGGCTTAGTGAGATGTCGCGAAGATGTTGTTCTCGGGCTTTGTGGTCCGGCCACCGAAGTCACGGGACCGTGAAGGCTGAACTAAGCGCTCAGACTATTTATTGCTTACACAACTTGAGGCAGATCCGGAACCATGAGTGGAAGATTGCCAAGTAAGATTTGCGGAGATATCGCTATGCAAGGTGGGATAGCGCGTAGACTTAGACAAAAGCTGATGCGATGTCTTCCTCAGCTGTTATGAAGCGGCTGAAAGCTTATAAAAACCACTCGCTAGTTTAAAGCATGTGTCTAGAGGCGGGCTGAATTCCGCATAGGTAGAACATAGTATAGTTGTTACATAGTACAGTGAGAATGGCTTTTGATCATCTTTGTCGAGCGATTCCGCTTCCATTCGCTATGATACTATAATTGGGCGCGACCCAAAATTGAGCTGGTTTTGTCAATCGCAGGGACGCGGTGGTGCGACGTCAACAACACTTACAAAGCAGACCGCTCTTACAGTCAGTCATGTGGCGGCCAACCAGATGCTCATATTGGCTAATAGATCTATGTCAAATGAATAATATACCCTGCGCGCTGCGTGTGCCATCGGAATGTCTGAGGGCGAAAAAGCAGGAAAGGGGTTGCATATTACCTCTGGATAGTTACGCGTCAATTGATGTGAACCAATCTCGCGGCATCAACGCCTCCTTTTGTCTAGGTAGGTTAATACATGATACATAATACCACCATCATTGTTCTTCGGAGGGCACAGCCCCCCATCCATGTACAGTGGCAACAACACGTATCGTTCTGAGACAGGATACAGTAAACACTGGGTGACGCATGAACCTGGGAGATGATGAACTACACCACGGTAGTATTCGTCGTCTCGAAAACACTATAGGGAGGTCCCCTGCAGGCGGCAGGATGATTGACTCGCTCCGACGGGCGTTCAGCCTCGTAGGGTTAATGATGCAGCCAGCCATTCCGGTTATCGTTGCACGCCAAGCCTTCAGCAGTATCACTGCGATTGTGATCGTCTGGTCCAATGGCGCACCCGACGGACTACCGAGCCGCCTGGCCTGGCCACCACTGCAGATGCACATTTATGCAAGCCCGTTTTTCACCTCCCTCCCTCCCTCCCTCCCTCCCTCTGTCTCTTCTTGAGGCGAGGCGCTTTTGTGATAGATATTGCATCGTCTGGCGCGCACACCTCGGGGTGGACCTCCCCCTGGTACATGTATGTAAATAATCCCCCAGGCGACAAGTCTGATTATAGGTAACACCATACATGCATACGTTGAGGAATATCAGTAAGCCAGAACCATTTGATCTCGTCAAAGAGTGTGTGTATGTATAGAAATGTTAGATGCTAGGTACTTGTAGATGTTAGATGTTAGATGTTAGATATGCCGATTTGTAGTAGATTAGCGAGCAGGACAGGACAAGCGTGGTGACGTATTAGTTACTGATTTGTGATTTGCCGGGGTACCGAAGTACCTGACTCGGAGGCTTAGGTCCTTGGGTCAAAGCCTGTTGAAGATGCCAACCAACTGCCAGGCGAGCCCTATAAGCCCTATGTGTAAGGCTGGAGTCATCCCGCGCTAGCCTAAATCTGGTAATGATGGTGAAGTGACGGAACAGCATCACAGTCGCATCGTAAGTTTAGTATGCAAGGCCCGGGACACCACACGCCTTTTCACATGCAGGACCATACAGTTTGCATCCAGAGCGCGGCCGGTGTGCTGGGCTGCGCCTCGAAAGAAATAGGCGAGATAGGCGAATAGGCACTTGTATGCGTGTTTAGACGCGTTGCAGTGGCTGGGAACCTCGAACTTGCGCTCGTTCTAGAGCCATGTAGAAGAGAAGAATCGACCCCCTGCACCAGATCGGAGAATCGCCACCATTTCTGAGAGCCTAGGTCGGCTCTGTTATTCCCGTAGAAAAACGAGGCAGCGGTTCCGTTCAATGTTCAGCATGCGAGGCATGGACGTATCATTTCATGTACTATGTTATGTATATCGTATAGGCACTATAGGGTTTTGGATCTACAGTATTACGCTGGGGTTCAACGCCCAATGAGGGAGGTCGCAGTGAGCGGAATATCCCGTGCCCCGGGTTGGTACCGAAATCAAGGATCCGTAAGGCCGATGCCGGTATGCGGTGCGGTTTGTTTGTGTGAACTTCAGACATTGCTTGGATCACGCATCATATCCGGGAATTCGTTCAAGGGAAGCGAAAGTACTTCCTTGTTTCCCGCAATCTGCCCGCAATCCGCCCGCAACTCCCGGTGAGTATGAAATGCTGACTCTGCTGTTTACCCCTGGGAGCGGCCACGTTAGCACACGGTCCGCCAATGCGTGCATTTTTACCTGCATCATCGTGGCAATTGCCTCTTCCGGTTTCCAGCGGGAGCTGCCGCCAAATGGCGATTGGTGAGGTTGGTGAGGTATAAATGTTTCACGACATCGTCACCAAAACATTCGCATCATAGGATGGACCTTGCACGACCGCGCGTGGGGCCGTGCCGTATAACCCATTGGCAGGCTTTTCTCAGCTTATTCGGCCGTTTCCTGGCACTATGTTACAGGTCATTCGGCCCTACGCAAGAATCATGTCTCAGAATCTCGGACTTACCAACAGTCAAATTATGCTTTACTGTAAGCATGGGTCATAATGATTCTGGAAAGCCAATGCCCTCATTAGGCAAAACCCCTAGGCATTGACACGTGAGGTTCCTGCTCATATTATTGGTTTTCGTTACTGCTTTGATCTTCCCCTCCACGGTGCGAGTACTCCCGTATGACCTCCAGCGTAGATTACAAGTGAGTATACATATGTACAGGTGTGAAGGATGATAATTCTTTAGCGTCACGCTAGGGCTTGTACAGGCAGGGGATTTCTTGGTGGAAAGTGGTTTATATCTACTCACTGAACAGGGGACCTATTGAGTGGCAAAGAGCTTCA